>JAULBM010330469.1:0-13059 GCA_032357055.1 Geukensia granosissima
TATCCAACTGGGCTATTAAAAGACCCCCAAATCACAAATGCGTTCCAAAATTTTTAATGTTAACATGTTTTTTCTTTTATAATATGTTTTGGGGGACAAAAAAATTTGGTCCTATAGAGATGTTGGGGTGCACGGTAGGCTATCCTAACCCACGGACTAAATGTGACAAAATACCAATATCATTTGGCGCACTGTGTGACCATTTCGTTGACAGATGAGATGCTCGAAGAACGAAAAGATCATAATAGTGTCAATCAATGGTTGAATAAATAAGAAAACTTCTAAAACTTTTTACCATTAGACGATGTCAATAAACATTATAAACAGTCATCTCAATCTCTTAGTTGTTACAACTTGGTACAAAAAAGTACTTATATTAACAATTTGGTGTGCTTTACATGTATTTATCATTGAGATACTGCAATAATAGGCACAATCTTTCAATTAAGTTTGAAATTATATTGGATTTTTGATTAGTCTCAAGTTCCTAATTGTATGTAAGTTTGCATATCGAATTTGTTATATTTAAATTTAAGTTTAAAAGTACAGGTTTTTCCTTTTTTAATTTTATGAAAAGTAGTTTTGCGAAACATGCAAGAAAATACTGTTCTTCCCTGGTTTAAGTTAAGCTGAATGCTCCAAATTTTTCCTTTCTTTCGAAATTTCGCCATCTTATTTTGTTTCTTGACAACGAAAGACCTTCGGTTTGAAAATTTTGTTGCATAGTTGAATATTTTATGTTTGGTTTGTCTTTATCTTTCAAATATCGCTATCTTTTAACGTTTTATTATTCAGTCTTTTATTTTGTTTATTCCAGAGACTCTGAATTTTCGTGTATTTGGCCGTTATCCAATCGCATAGACGCCAATTAATGCAAAAGAGTAATTATGCGGAATGAAATAATTATATTTTTCTATAAGCCAGCTGCGCTAGAAATGTTTGCAGTTATGTACAATGGAGCACAGATATATTCTGTGTATTATCCCGTCTGATAGGTAGCCACAAAGAATCAACATAATATATATATGCTGCAATAAAATAATCCATTTTAGCGATATATCTAATAATTGATTCATTTGTTGGACATCATCAGACAAGGTCACAGCAATCATATTTCTTCTTGATAATATTTATGCACGATTTGGCAACATGGTCTATCGGCAGATGGTTTGCATACCCATGGGCAAAATGTGCGCTCCTCTCGATGCAGATTTATTTTTAAATTGCTATGAATCACAGTTTGTTGCCAAATTCAAAAGGACTCTTCCAAACTGGATTGAGTGGACCAATTTATTAATTCTTTAAATTATTTGAATGATAGTAATGATATTTTTAAAGGCTTTAAATAATTCAGATTTTCAAATATTTTCTAAAGATAATCCAAAGAACTTCAATAAATATAATATCAGTAATGACCGTACTCCCTTTTTGATTTGAAGTTGACTTTGAATATGGTTGTTTATGCACTAACATTTATGATTAGAGGGACATTTTTCTTTTCCTATTGTTACTTTCCGTTTCTTATTGGGAATGTGCTTTTGGCCCTTCGTATGGTGTTTACATTTCACAATTAGTTCGGTTTACTCCTGTTTGCACTTTAATTTCTACCTTAAATGATCGCAACCTACATCTTACTGGTAAGCTTTTGTAGCAGGGATAGAGATATCATACGCGTTTGCCTTTGTATTAAATGTTTTACATGTATAATTTTGGTAATATTCAGGTAAGATCAGTAATATTTTACGTATACATGTTCCTTTATTTGTGGCGATTTACAGCTTTTCAAAAGAAATTGAACTACACCCATGTTGAAGGCCTTTTAACGACCTCTGGATATTGAAATCCCCTCTGTTTTCCTGAAGTTTGGAGTGCGGTCTCTCTGATGATTGGGGTCAGACGCATACCTATGTCAGTGACAAAACAAATTTGGTCACTGACCTAGGTACGTGTCTGGCCCTAATGCTTTGACATTTACCCAATATCTTTTCATTTTCATATAACATTTTTACTAATTTTATTCCGTCTAAGGTTTGTCAGAACAGTTTTTGAAAGGGATGACATTGTCTGTATTACATGTTATATATGCATTCTTTGCAGATATATTACCTTGTGTGTTTTATTGGTTAAATAAATAACTCGTCATGTTATTATACTTTAAATTAAACCTCCTTCGTAACCGGGTTTTCGTAAAATTATTCGGCATCATGAATATCGTAATTTATGTTACCATTTTTAAATCCTTCTCTGAAGCCCCACTCTCCCTATACAACTAAACTGTTTGAGTTATCTCCCATATTATCAGTAATTGTGTATCTTACTAATATACAATGTCCTATTGTTGTTAAGCAATTACTGGTTTCATTTCGTATTTGACAATACACGTTTGTTGAAGACTGTGAAAAACTTTATTTTAGTAGCATGCTTTTCACAAAAGATTGAAAGTAAAAACCTAATCAATCGTAAAATCACAGTTCATACATTGTATGGTCAAAATGATGTAAACCTATAATAATCGATGGATTATTATTTAGATGGATAAAAGGAAAGCTTTTAAGAACAAAAGTACAACAAACGAAGAGAAAAGTATCATGACAGCATATAATGCGAGACTGTCACATTTATTATTTGTAATTGTAAAAACTGTTTTTTATTTCATAAAATACAAATATATATTTTGACTGGCTAGTTTTGGCAATTAAATATAACACAAATAAACAAATCAGTTTACAATGACGTGAGAGATTGAAAAAAATCAAAGTTTCGTCAACATTTTAACGATTGAAATGATACCCCTATACCTTTTCGTAATAAATATAATTCTTTAATTGTACTTAATTGTTTACTTTGTTTCTAAATTATAGAATGAATTAGTAAAAAACAAACAATTTAAACATTTAAAACAAACAAATCTCTGTGGATGTCTGCATATAATCTATGCTTGAACGTCAACACTTTAACTAGTGACCATTTACTACTAATAATGAGAGCGATATACATTCAAAAGATATTTTACCATGTATAGTTATAGTGTTATCGCTTTTTGATTATTATTCTGGTACTTGCCAGAAGTCAAGATAATACTGGTTGCTGGGATGTCGTCTTCCATCTTGAAGAACTTACGATTTCAAGTTGTAATTCACTGGTATAAAACACATGTCTTTTGTGTTTGGTGGAAGTTTTTTGATTTATGGAACTTTCAAATCATCTCAATGGACACTCAAGTAATTGATATTATAGAGATGTAAACTTTATAAATCTACATTGAAAAGTAAGTATACTTTTTTAAACACATGATCAATGAAAGTGATGGAATATACATTTCACTCATAATTTATACAATGAGAAACTTTAAACGAGAAGTTTCCACAACGAAATAAAGTTCCTTTGTAACTTAAAAGAAAAGGAAAGTTCGAACAAAAATGCCTATTGTCAAAATAAATACTTTTTAATTACATATCTTTACCTTTAACTAAGCTATTATTTGCCTGTACATAGAAGTTATATATTTTGACAGCTTTTGTACGTTACTTTTAAGAAGGTATCTTCCTTTATAACATTACATACCTAGGATAGAAAGGATAACTATAAACAATAGAGGATAATTATAATCAATAGAGAAAAAATTTGTTGACATTGTCACAATATTTAGACAGTGAAATAAGATTGCGAGGGAAAATCTTACTGGCACTTTGTAAGTATAATTTATATAGTTATTAAATTTAGAGTTAATTGTGTAAAATTGTTTCAATTAAAATACGTTTCACTGAACTGAGACACAAACTTTTAACTTAATTTAGAAAAATCCTTTCAGGAATCTGCATAATTCTTATAAAAGCAATGCAGAAAAAGTTTTCGTATTTTTTGTATATTTCGGATATTTATACATACTCTTAGTTTTCTCCGCTCATCCGTAAAGTCTGAAAATTTTGTCGTTTTCCATTTTAGCAATTTCTGCTTGCAAGATATTACAGTCGAAATTAAGCTTTTTCAGGTCCCATTACGGCCTTCAATAATGAACCAGAGTACATACCATAACGGAAGCTGTAAAAGGTCCCCAAAAATACAAAATGTGAAACTATTCATAATACACGACAATTGATCTAATATATTGGAAAAAAATCAAAATCAATTAAGCGATTATACAGATATTAAAAACCGAATACAGGATATGATTTAAAGGTGCAATAGGGTAGAAACTGCTGTCAATTTGGCGTTTTGGGGGTGAGGAATACGCAAAAGACATCGAAGAGACTAGATCTGTTAATGTCTTGAGAGAAAAAACACAATTTGAAGCCAAATAATAAAAACTATCAATATCAAAATAAAGTACATTTTAATTTAAATATGCTGACCTTGAAAGAGTGTTTTAATATACATCAAGCGATAATACCATCGGGCCTAACAATCCACCAGCACCAATATTTGGGCTTTTAGTGTCATCGGGAAATAACAATCCACCACCACCGACATCTAGACTTGTAATACTATGGGAAGCTTACAATCTACCAGCACCGACATCTAGGCTTGTTATACAGTAGGGATTTTTTTAATCCACGGG
Source organism: Geukensia granosissima (assembly GCA_032357055.1). Lineage (NCBI taxonomy): Eukaryota > Metazoa > Mollusca > Bivalvia > Mytilida > Mytilidae > Geukensia > Geukensia granosissima. The sequence continues at coordinate 4,559 of JAULBM010330469.1, forward strand.
GATCGACATCTAGACGTGTTATACCATCGGGACTAAGTTGTAAGTTGTAATCTGAGAATAGTTATTTCGTACGCAAACGCTGTAAACTCAAGTACCGATTATTTTTATTTGTCATACAGTTGCGCTAAGGAACTGAAGAAGCCTTCAAAATGGTACACAATTAACAAATGATGCCAGAATAAAATGGTACCAAAGCATTCTGTTTCTCTCTTGCTTATTTGAACCCTCTCCATGTTTCAAAGATTTACGCCTTCTTGTACTGATAATCTCTTTGCATGCGCAGGTTCAGATTGTGAGTCCCCGATGGTACCACAAGCTTAGATGTCGATGCTGGTGGATTTTTAGTCCTCGATGGTTTCGCAAACCTTCATGTTGGTGCTGGTAGGTTGATAGTCGGAATCACAAAAACGGCCGAGTAACACGACGGATGCCAATACTGGAGCAGTCATGTGATAATTCCCTTCTGGGGTTCACGTTTTTCAAGCTTTTTGTAATGATCTTTCAGCGATTTCCTTCTGCAACGTCGGTATCTTGAAAAAATTATCCCGTATCCTCTGTCCCGCAATACTAAATATCCAAAAATAGTAGCCTTATACGTCTGTATTAACCCTCTGTGTGCATATACTCTTGTAAAATATCTAAAACATTCGATTCTCATTAGAATTTGAAATTGCTTTTAAATAGGTTTGATTTTGGTATTAGTTCGTATATATATTTAGGGAAGTTATTCCTTTTTTCCATATTTTATATGTCCAACTTGGGTGTTTGTGATGTTTATCATAGCCACTGTTATATTTTTAATGTTTTCGGAGACATTTCTATATTCCTATGGCAAATTTATACAGTACATTTACATGAAAAACATTTAAGCTGAAGATCTTCAAACAACTTAGATATCTTATTTCATTAAACTTTCTGAAAGGTAATCGATTAAATGAGGATTAGAAAAGATTTGCAAACATTTACAATGTTCTACCTGCATACAAATCCAAATAGAGATGACTATCCAATGTATAAGTGATGTCGAACAAGTGCCTGACATTTGAATTGTTGGATAAGCGGGGTTTGTCAATTAAAGCTCATTCCTATATATTGAATAGATAGCACGTTTTATTCTGTGTAAGTTTTGATTTATCTAGTAAATATTTGAAACAAATATCCCCTCCCGCAATTTATTATAACTTGACAATGACAATGTTTTGCTATTTGTATAGAATTGTAAAAGTATCTTAATCCAGTGGAACACAATATATGACAGTTTTGTCAATGTCCCATATTTTGATCCAACCTACATGGGTAGAAAATCAAAACTAACATGATTATATTATGTGCCAAAAATCAAAACAGAATGATCCAGTCAGTTATCAAAGAATGACAACAAGGTAAGCATCGTCTGTTTTAGGTATACCTAGTAGGTGTACGACAAGGTCATCTATGTAACTTTTTATTATTAATATTTCTATTGTGCACCACAAAATCGTATTTATAATTTTTTGTGTAACAAAACTTTCCTCCTCTGAAACAGTACATTATTTATTCTTTCCCGAATATCTATTTATAATAAATATGAACTTGGAAATGAAGAAAGTGCTTAGGCGGCGGTTGACTATAATAGGAAAAAACTGACATTTATGTTCATGGCCAATTATAGTGGGATTCACGTTGGATTTCGTCATGCTGCATTCCTTTGGCTTTCGGGGCATCGGACCCCCTCCTTTTTTTCTTTTTTTCCTTCTTTTTTTTTCTTTTGATAATTTCGTGTAAAATTACGTGCAGGTATCTACTGTAACAGAATCGAAAAATGCTGCGGGTCGCTCGGTCTCACCAAGAGATTAAGCAACACGCAGCATTTTTTGATTCCGTTATATTAGATAACCGCACGTCATTTTTACAACACAAATTAAAAAAAGAAAGAAAAAAGGAGATCCGATGCGCAAAGCGCCTGTGGCTTTCTCCTAAAATCTTTTTTTGGCTTAAGCTTTGTTCAACAAATATGTAATTATATTTTTATGATTCAACTAACCATGGTTGAAAACTGAAGATATTTTTACATCTTTGATCAGAAAGAATAGTCGCTGGGCAAATATATGTCAACAAGTATAAACAGACTTGCCATTTCAAAATCACGATGTTTTTGTGAAAGCGTAGCGTGGCCTTTATACATATTTTGCATAAAAATGATTTTTGTATTGATTTTTTTCACTTTTCATGGTTTATTACAATGTATAACAACAATCGATATAAAGATAACGCAGTCAGATTGCATTCTAAACCATACGAAAATATGCATGCAGGGTTTGTGTTTATAAAATTCTTTAAATGTATGTCTTTCTGGATTGCTTCTTATACCACAAAGATAAAGATTAGACGTTTAAGGTATGAATTAAATGATTTTCTCCAATTTGTTTTAATCTTGTACAATATTTTATAACCAGCATATAATTTCACATTCATATACTAGTATATTGAATAAATAACGGTGACTTAAACATTGGTTTGGATATAAAGATCAAAGATTGGATCTATTAGTCACCCCGGGGGTCTGGGCCTCCCTCTTTCCGGGAACTTTTTAAACATGTTCAGAGATTTTCCTTTAAAAAAATCGTCCTTTCAAAATTAGACATTCTCATTTGCCCCAAGACAAACTATTATAAATACAAAATATTCCAAAGGAAATGCCTTTATTTTAATTAGGTTGTTTTAGGTAATTATAAGTGTATGTCTGTAGACTTCTTTAATATTTCTTTCCTGATTATTTATCGTTTTAGGAATGGCCACTTCTACATCTTGGACCTTATGGAAGAGGCTGCCTCCAAGGTATCAACTAAGTGTCCGTACCTTTGTCGACGAAGATGATCTTGCGCGAAATTCACCACCTGGTTCTCCTAAACAACAAAGGAAAGGTTCTCCAAGACAGCCAAGAGCGGAGAACAAATCGCCAAGACCACCACAAACGTCACCTACACAGGGCCAAAAGAGATCAATCCAAAATATACCAGATATAACTGATAAGGATAAACAAGATGAAAGACCCGGCAGCCCTTCGGGATTCTATTTCCCTTTCAGAAAGTCAGGATATATAGATCATTTTAAAACTCAACAAAGGGTGAACTCGGCTCGTATATTGATGGCAACGGATGATAGGTCGCGTTCTCCCTCACCAACAGGACGTATAAATAAACAGAATTCACACCAGGAATCAAAGACGACAAACCTCGATAACGTACAGTGTATGTCGGCAAAATCCCGAACGACAGAAATCCAACATTCGATGAAACGATGTGCACATCACAGTCCATCCTCAAATACAGATACCAACGAGACTTATCCGACCCAGCATTCGAATAAAATAGAACAAAGAAAGTATTTGGTAAGAGAAACAGACGAAGGAACAATGTATATAGACAGAGGTAAAATTATTTATTTCCGAAGATACAGGTCGAATCCAGTGTCCCAATCGTCATATTTGTCGAGATATAACGATGGTAGTTATCTTGCCAGTATAAGAAGAGAATATCTGACTAAACCTAGATTGTTAGCGATGGGTCCTGAGAAGAAAAATGTCAAGGATGAAACAAAGGTTCACGAGGAAAGAGCGAACTACAACCGGAAGGTTGCACATATACTAGATTATTACAGTTATCCAGATGAAGATAACATTTCTTTAGATGACATATCTCGGTATACTTCTCCGGGTAGACGAGCAAATTCTCCACGAAGGCAGATGAATATGACCAATAGAAATGTTAAAAGGATTTACTTTGCTTACCCGAAACCCGAGCACGAATGTCGTACTTCAAATATTCAGGACGTTCAAAACGATCAAGGTTTTTACTTCAAGGTAAACCAACAGTCTAAACTCCACGAAAGAAACTTTTATCTAAAAACACCAGGACACAAGTCTTCTTTCCGAGAAGCTGACTTGTTAGACTGTGCTTGCGGTATGTGTCGTATTGAGATGCAGCTGGCATTAATGGCACAGTCTGAAGCAGAAAATCATGCAAAGTTTCTACAAGAAAAAATGGTAAAAACTAAGATTCAAAATAAAGTAACTAAAACTTCAAGCGACAAAAAGACAATGCAAGACGGTGACTTGAAATTGGATCTTTCAAAAATCAACAAAGATGAAGGAAATGACGTAGCCACCTCTCCATTACCAAGACAAAACGAGACTGAACAACGAGAGCAAACATTGAATGCAAAAGACAGTAAGCAAGAACAGACATTGACAGTTACCATACCGAAAATGGAAACAAACAGAGAAATAAGTGAGGTGGCAAAGGAAAACGACATTCAAACAAAATCAGAGGCTGAATAACTACATCGAACAATAATACTCAGAATAGAACACAGTAATTGACTGCTATAGATAAAATACCGCGGTGTACTTCGTTAGTCTTTATCGTTTGTCTTAAATGGAATATATTGTTTCCTTAAATTATCTGGATGACCAATTCCAGTGTGTTGCTAGATTTGAAAGCATGAAATAAACAAACGTATAAGCATTTAAAGATGTCTTTGTCACAAGATTGGGCATCCCATTTCGATTTTTCTTTATCCGATATTTTTTGGAGATGTCTGGATCTTAGATTTTCTTTGTTTTTATTTTTTTTTTATTTTTTGTACTAATGCTGCTGATGGGAGGTTATTGCTTTGGAATTAGTTTTCAGCAAATAAAAAAAAATACCGAATTTACGCAACGTTGGTAAACATGCATTTTCAGTCTGATCCTGCTGCTTTTACTGGTTCTCTTTATAGGTACAAATTAAACATATCTGTTTGCAATTATAAATTAAACTGTATTTGATAATTTGATGTCATAGTATACAATGCTCTATTTGTTTGAGTATTATTAACTTGTGCATATAATGAGAAAAGACGTGGAAATAATATCTTTTCCAATAGAAAACACAAACAGCTAGATATTTGTTGGCTAAGATAATTATGTCGATCAGTTTTAATAGTCCATTGTACAAAACATGCTTTCAAATACCAGTTGCTGATCATTGGTCTACTCTCTGCAAATTGATTTCTATTGTGTAGGATATTATGTAACGTACACTTTTAAACCTGTATTCGTTTAGAATGAATCATAAATGAAACCGTTCCTTTTTTCCCCTTACTAACAGATGTATATACGTTATGAAAGGTTATCATACATCAGAAATCTATCAGGAATACTTTTTCAATGATCCGCTTCATATTTACAACTCAAAAATTACACCAACAATTTTCTCGTCAAAAGTGATCATATTACATGACCTGAAATCAAACATTTTGATTGATTCTGCGATTATACCACAATACCCTTCCTGTTGCCCAATCATTGCAAAAAGATATTTGTAGAAAATGACAGTCTTCGAAGTTTCTTTGCTAAAGGACCTTCTGTAAACCAAAATTAAACTACTAGAAATGTGAATTTATGGATCGATTCTGTGGAAGACCATGCCAGATAAGGAGAAAAACACAGGCCTTGTATCTATTATGCTAGTGTTTGCTTTCCATGTCTAAACCCAAATAAAGGTCCCTAAAGGATTTTTTATTGTTGCTTCAGTTCACCCTTGAAAATCGTACTTAAAGTCGTGATTTTTTTGTCTTCGTTTTATAATGGTGTATAACACACCTTCCCTTGCCGTCAATCAAACGGAATCAGAGCTATTTGTTAATCCCAAACAACTCACAAAATCATATATACGTTTTTCAGGGGCGAACCGAGGTGCCAGTAAAATCCGGTAGGCACCTTTCTTAGGATTTGGACATGGATAGTAAAAACTAGAATAATAGATACAAGTTGCTCTAGAAAAAAGCTCGATTCATTATGTAAAGAGTCACTGATTTTGTCAGAAAAAGAAAGCTAAGATATTCAGAGAAGATTTTAATTGTAATTTCAATTGGATCCTACATCAAAATCAGTTTGAATGTGCCAGTCATCTTAGTTGACTGACAGAATCACCAAAGGATCGTTCCAATCGACCGAGCGGTTTAAGAGTTGTGTTATGTGTTGGGCAAAAGAAAATCAGTTGACAACAACCTGTCCGTCTATTCCTCCTCACAAAACGGTAATTTTGTAAATATAATACGTAAACAACAAAGTACACATTTTTACATTAGAAGTAAGTAATATGTACAGAAACCTAAATCAGACAAAAGTTGTCTCGTTTGCTAACTCTTCAACTATAACAAAATTGAAAAGATCGTAGGTTTTAGTTTTTATGCAAACATCCTTGATACAGTCATGTTAGTCAAGCCTACCGAGTACTTGGTTCGATATATTTTAACACTTCTTCGGTCGTTATTAACCATCCAACATCATGCTTCTTCTCCGAGAAAAAGGTTTGAGAGTACGTAACATAGCCATTTTTGATATAAATTTTCTCGTTGAATATAAAAAACGCAAATAAAATTTATATTTAACAAAAGGCTACATGTTTTTTATCAATTCAACAACAAATTAGGAGAAATATTATTCATTGCGAATTAAGTGTACAGGCGCAATAATACTCTTCCTTATTGTTTAAAACTTGCCTTGTAATAAAAGTTGATTTTAAATTTTAAAAAAAAAGCAAAACAATAAATTAAAATCGGCATCGAAATTGCAAGTGGACAGACTGTATTTCATAGATGAATCGTTTTCAGAAAAAAAATTATGCAACCTTTAAACCATTAAACATTAGAACAATGGTCCATGTTGATGATGCCAAATATGTCTGGTTCCTAATATACGACTGCGCATTTCATGTTTATTTTTATCGGAATTATATATTTTTTGTAGTTCGCTGTTCCATAATACAAACTTACCAATATATAAATATGGAGAATTTTGTTATGAAGTATGTATATTTTCAGGAGTATCCTCCTTTCAGTAGTATTAAAACGCCATTAAAACCAAAATATAGGAATTTCCTGATCCTAACATAGCAAAAAAAAAAACACTCAAATCCAAACAAATCGATTGATTGATTGATTTTTTAACGTCCAGTGGCAAGTATTTCTTGAATATTAAGGACGAGAACAAGTTATTAAACAATTAGCTGCCGGAATTTAATAGCCATAGGATGCCAAATTCGGACTGTTTGGGTAGGGGCGGGAAATTTTGCCTAAGCAACTGGTCATCTACGAACCGCTCATTACGAGCTATCGCAAAGGGATCTTTAACGTGCTGAGAGCGTGGCATTTTCCCAACACGGTGCACGGCGGTAACGTTTTGGTCCGAGGGGTTGAGAATTTATACATCCCGCTCAAACGGACGCCCCTTTAGGAGGGATTCTACCTCCTGGCGGAAAAACCGAGCAACCTATTTCTTAACTGCGGCTTCTCTCTGGGTGTTTGAGTATATAAACATCCCACCCAACCAATGGACGCCCGTTTAGCAGGAGTTCTACCTGCAGGCGGATGCACCGAACGGCCTTTTTCTTTACCCCGGGCCGGGGGGGTGCAATTGAAATCGAAATGGGAAGCCAAATCCGACGACAGGGACAACTACTAAGTGTGATACTTTTCGAGTCTTTTCCCTATTTTCATTGCTTTAGAATTTTAACAAATGCGGCAAATTTCTGTAAAACTTGGTTTCATAAATTTCATGTCAGGCAAGTCTGATAACAGGGCTAGTGAATATCCTCGGGGACAGTGGTTTCAAAATTAACGTTTACCGAAGCTTATATAAATATTTGAATTTTGTTTTTTGAGGTATATGTATGTCAAGGTGTAATCACTGGGCCCAGACGCATACCTTTTCCAGTTAGCATTTTTTATTATTCTTTTTTGTCTTTACCTCGTAAAATATTGCATTGTCCTGTCGTTTTATTGGATGTTTACTTGTTTTCGATATGATTTGTATATTGAAGCAATTTGGTCGATACCTCTGCTGGTGGATGATTTGTCCTGTCGTTTGCATTCAATGTTTTATTGGATATTTACTGTTTTCGATATGATTTGTATTTTGAAACCACTTGGTCGATACCTCTGCTGATGGATCATTTTTGAAACCACTTGGTCGATACCTCTGCTGGTGGATCATTTTTGAAACAACTTGGTCGATACCTCTGCTGGTGGATGATCCAGCAGCAGAGGTATCGACCAAGTGGTTTTTTAAAAACGTATTTTTTTAATTTGTCTTGTATCTTTGGACTATGCACTTTTGGTCTCTCACAAGGGTATTCTACATAGGACTTGCATGTAATCTGGAATATTTATTTATTCATTATTCAAAAGTAAATTTAACCAGATGCAACTTTATTCATGCTTAACTGCATGTTTGTTTAATTCGTAATCATAATTTTCTTTTCAAAATATCCCCCTCCCCGAGGGCGGCCGGGGTATAGAAATAGGCCGTTCGGTTTCTCCGCCTGCAGGTAGAACCCCTGATTTAAGGGCGTCCGTTAGTTCGAGCGGGATGTATAAATACTCGAACTCCCCTTCTCAAAGTTTGTGCCGGGGAAAGAATAGGCACTAGGTATCTCCGTCCTTGAGGCACTAGTCCTCTAAAAGGGGCGTCCCTGATT
>JAULBM010330480.1:0-13059 GCA_032357055.1 Geukensia granosissima
CATTGCTTTTGTAAAAGATCATGCTAAATGCTACATAAATTTCTTTCTTTAAAAGCTTTAAAATAACTTTTTGAAAATTTGCAACTAATATAAACAATTTCGGTGGACCTTTTTCGCCTTGTACAATAGAGAGTTCCAAATCTTTTGTTCTATTTTAAGTAGCTATCGGCCTGTATACTTCCTTCAATAACTAAATTTGTAAAAAAAATACTTGTTAACTTCAATGGGTGTAGGCCAATGAAATGTGGGATAGGCACTCTGACATTGCATGGCTACATTTTAATGAGCAGCTTTTTTGACATATACATGTTTTGCATATTCCAGGATGATTTAGAGTTTTTCACAAGGTGTGGATTCTACCCTTTTTGCAGGCCATGTGGGGACCTCTTAATTGTTATTCCTTTTTTTTTCTTGTGCCTGTCTCCTGGGACTCCCTGACATGTACCCTATATCTCATGATTTTCATAAATATCACATACATGTTAATTTTAATTATTTCTTTTTTAGGAGCATTATTTAAATTTGTATCTTATTCTATACAATACCAATGTAGGAATGTGCACCATTTACCTCACATAGCAAAGCTTGATACAGGATCACCCAGGGTTCAAAATGAAATTTTATCAGTATAAAAGGAAATTTAAAGTAAATTGGCCTTAAGGACCTATGTAAAAGATATCTTGCTTTGGCTTCTGTAATAGTTGGTAGGGAGGGTTGAACAGGATATAATTTCGAAAATTTGGTTGCAACAGTATAGTAGATTCCAAGAATAAAATTCAAAAAGGATCCTTTGTTACTAAATTCAAACAAAGCATCCATCTTATAAAAGGAAAAAAATGCTGAAGATATAAAGTAGTAAAGTTTGACCTGGCAGGAATTTCCATTAAGCAATGACCAAACCACATTATATAATACCTGTACTTTAGATGACATTATTTTTGTGAGGTAATAAATTCCTCAGTTACAGAGGCATGTGTTTTATCATTGTAAAATGATGGATTGTAGATTAACTAGTAACTCACAGTTGCTGAAGATTCGTCAAATCTCTGACAAGCCCCCACTGATCTGTTCCATTTTTATCAGTAATAGTTTTTTCATGTAATCATGTGAATTGCTTATATCAATTGTGTCTCAACATATTTTTTACCTTCTTACAATGATTTGTATAATAAAAAAACTACCATTTTTGTTTTCTGCTATTTATAAATATTTTATATCATAATTATGTAATTTTGCATTAATAAAAGTATTTTTATTTATAGAAATCATAAATCATATTTAACTAAAAAACTGTGAGATTCTGATATGATCAGAAACATATCAATAATTACATAACATCTGTTTTAGTTCAATCTTTATTAAATTTTACTATTTGTTCAACAATTTAAAGCAGGAAAAAAATCTATTAGCAGTGCTTTATGTCATCAGGGGCAAGCCAAATGTTATACTCCAATAAATAACAAGCCATTAAATACATTTCTTCTGTAGCCAAACACCATCTAGTGGACTGTAATGCATACTTTATAACTTAGGAGATTAAATTACTGGCACTGGTCTATTCATTAATTCATTTCTATTTAATTCCTATGGACTTTTATGTGATATAATTTTTATAACAATATAATTTGATAGGAATTTCAAATATAAGCCCATTGTGATCAGTAGGGTGTTACGATACAATTTGCTCACGATTTGAAAAGTATCGTGATTCTTATATTACACTATTTAAATATGAAAAACAAATCACAGTTGTACCTGGATTAAATTTTCATGACTACCAACTGCAGCCATTTATAGACTTTGAATAATTGGCAAACATCTTTAACTTAAAGTATCCAACAAACAGTAATGCAAAGCTAAGAGCCATTTTGTACCCATGGCAACACCAATGGTTTGAGGGTAGTTTGCAATTGAACTGAATGTTTCAAAATCATCTCTTTAGAAAAAGGACGTGGTATAATTTTCCATGAACAGCAATCTAAATCCTGTCAATCTCAAACTTCTACAGGTTGTTCTAAGACCTTCAATAAGGGACACATGTCCACACCCTTCGGCAAACTATAAAAGACCCAAAAAATATAATGTGATGATATTGGAATGTAACATCGATCAGCCAAATGAGTAAACAAGTCTGTTAATTTCATAAATCTAGTCTATCAAAGTATGGATTCACCCTCTGTTTATAGTCACTATGGTCTTGACTTTTGTCCTTGTGATCTTAAAATCAATAGACGTCTTTTAAGCAATTTTATTAAAAAAACTCTATTTGTTCAAAAATAAATACTAGCATGTGGAAGGAAAATTTTTATTATCCACAAATGTACAGCAAGATGCCAGTAATATATTGAAAGTTTGTTTAAGAGATGATATAGTTCCTGGTTTGATATGGGTTGTGATACCAAATATAATGTGGGATACTCTTCTGATTTATAAAAATAGGAAATGTGGCGTGATAGTCCATGAGACAGCCACCTATCAAATAGCAGAAGAATTTAAACTTCTATGGTAAGCCATGAAGGATCCTTATGTAAATAATACATTCACAGATTAAAAGCCAATTTTGGCTGAAAAAGCATGCTCAACACTAAAGTAGATTAATAAAATGATAAAAAACCAAGTAAAAATGCAGAAATAAGCTCAAAATTTTTTTGCAAAATTAATGAGCTTTCCTGAATGAACAAGACTGAGAGGCCGAGCCACATTTTAAATATACTAGTTCACAAGGCAACAGTCCACAAGAAGACAGAGCACCTATTTTCAACTTCGTGACATCAGACACACTAGATTCATGTCCAGTTTATGTTCAATTCTAGCTTTCTTTCAATAATGATTTATTTATTTGCTTATATGAGTCACAAAACACTTGCAAATATGTAACATGATATTATAACATAAATAAAAGTACCAGTTACCTTTAAAACATGCTAGTTGACAATAAGTGGCAATACTAATGTTTTCATAAATTGCTAAGTGGAATGGCAGTATATTTTCAGTGTAAAAGCATCTTTTTCAATAGCCTTGACCATCAACCTCACAACATAGTTTTTCTAACTTATCTCTTAAAATTTTCAAGTGGAATTTCAAAAGTCTCCTTAAAATGCAATTACCAACTTGATATACTAAGGCAAAAAAGTCTAATATAGCCCACCATGTTAAAAAGCGTTGTCATTGCTAATCACCACCATGACATGTGATTTATACTTAATGTTAAAGTTACTTCAATAAAAAATATGAACACAGGGTCCAACTGGGAATTATGATATTTTTAGCAGCAAGAGTTTACCAAGTATTGTGAGAGCCAAATGTCTGCCTGGCAGTTATAGTATTCCAGCCTGTAATTGTGACAGTCCAAAGTCTGTCTGGAACTGGTGATGTATTTGTCAGTCAGAGTTTACCCAAGAATACCAGCCTGTATGTGACAGTCCAAAGTCTGTCTGGAACTGGTGATGTATTTGTCAGTCAGAGTTTACCCAAGAATGACAGCCTGTATGTGACAGTCCAAAGTCTGCCTGGAACTGGTGAAGTATTAGTCAGTCACAGTTAGCCTGTATTTGTGACAGTCCAAGTCTGTCTGGAACTGGTGATGTATTAGTCAGCCAGAGTTTACCCAAGTTCACCATACTGTATTTGTGACAGGCCAAGGTCTGTCTGGAACTGGTAATATTATTAGTCAGTCAGAGTTCACCCAAGAACACCAGCTTGTGTGCGACAGTCAGAAGTCTGTCTGGAACTGGTGACGTATTAGTGAGCCAGGGTTAACCCCAGAACGACAGCCTGTATGTAACAGTCCAAAGTCTGTCTGGAACTGGTGATGTATTAGTCAGCCAGAGTTTACCCAAAAATGACAGCCTGTATGTGACAGTCCAAAGTATGTCTGGAACTGGTGAAGTATTAGTTAGTCACAGTTAGCCTGTATTTGTGACAATCCAAGTCTGTCTGGAACTGGTGATGTATTAGTCAGCCAGAGTTTACCCAAGAACCACAGCCTGTATGTGACAGTCCAAAGTCTGTCTGGAACTGGTGATGTATTAGTCAGCCAGAGTTTACCCCAGAACACCAGCCTGTATGTGACAACCCAAGATTTATCAGAAGCCATGAACCAAGTACCAAATACTTGTGACATTATGAGCCCTGTCTAATGTTTTTGATAGTAAGCTTTTTAGCCAGCACACTTTTTGACTTTAAATCTTGTTACAGTGCTTCTCTTGTGTCAACAGAAGAAAACCAAAATTCCTGAAATAATTTGGAAGTGACATGATGTTGTGACAATACAAGATTTGTCTAATTATCAGGCAATGGTGAGCATATATTGACCAACATGAGAATCATCATTATTCAAAACCTTAAAAACATGAAGTTGTTTTGTGACAACCAGAGCTTTACTTAAATTTACTGAAAATATAAGGTACTGTTACAGCCTAATTGCAGATATAAACCTGTTTTATTACTGCAAGTTTTGCCTAATTTCTTGGAAATAGTCCACTTATGCTCCTGTAGTTTTTCCCACTTATCCACAGTAAACAGCCCAAAGTCTACCTACGACAATATTAACCATTAAACTACATTAGTTAAGCTTTAAACTATACCAGTTAAGCTTAAAACTTTTCCAGTTTAATTTGAGAACTATTTAAAGATAGACTTCAAACTCAATTCATCTCAAGTATTTTTATAATTTGAAAGACAGCATATCATGCACCCAAATCAGAGTTGCTCTGTATGAAAATTATATTGGCTGCATACTCAATGGTCATGCTTACAATAGGCAATCGGAAGGTCAAATTCCACAATTTAATTATTACATTTCAAAATTTAATTGAAGAGAATTCTTGTATTACAATCAGCTTTTGTGACAAACATAGACTCAACTCCATGTCTAGCTTTTCTGGAGTGCTATTTTCTGGCTTAATTTAATTACACATAAGTTTCCGCCTTTGTATATATCTAAAATTTAAAAAAAAGAATTATCAAACAGTTTCCGCCTTTGTATTTATTTAAAATTAAAAAAAAGATTTTTAAATGCACACATTTTTTTTATTTGGACAACCTTTTGCAATATATAACAGAAAAATTACTTTTTTTGCAGGTTATTTAATCCTAATTAAATAACTTAATTATTAAGCAGCTTTGACAATGTGAACTCCCGCTTCTGTGCTATTGCATGCAAAGGATCACTTCCGGCAAATAATGGCCAATTTTATAAAGTAAATTCCCTGCAGAGATTGAAAAAATGGTCTCAGCTTAAAAAAACACCATAATTGCTAAAAAGTATTATTGCAACTTACTTGCACTTTTTCAAACTACAAAAAAAACCTTCTTTTTTTATTAGAATACAGTAGACGGTTTTTCTTTCACAACCTTTTTACCCGTTCCAACAAACTCTGACATGGACTATAAGTCTAGGACACTTATTACATGTAAGTCAGCAATATGGTGTGAGTTTGCTTTGCAAGTTTGTGGCTTTGTCACAAATAAGGTGCACTAAATTTACAATGCACAAAATAACAGTTTCCATGGGTACACCATCATCATCACCAATGAAACAGGCCAAGTGATAAAGCTGAAATATTCATGTATTGTTGAAAGTGGCATGAAGCCCAAGCAAACAGCAGATCACCTTGTTTTTCATTTTGGAGATACTATTTTTGGCCCAAGAGAAGATACTGACCTAAGCATTGGAGGAAGTACAAGTTACATAAGAAACTTCAGAGTAATTCATCAAAGTAAAGAATGACACTGAGGTAGACTTCATTGAATTCGAGAAATGCCACGAAGCAATCATTAAAATTTGTAGCAGATAAACAGTGGGTGAGTTATGGAAGCGTTTTATCAAAACATTTGTGCTGCAAATCAAATACTTGAAGCATTGCATAATTTATGGCACTGACTGTCAAATTAAAACGGTAACTTAAATACAAAATTTAACATTAATTGCCATTATCTGTGGATATCGTATTATAAATATATTTCAACAAAGTGCTTTTAAAAATTTAATCAAATTAATCAACAATAATTTCTATGTTACTCCCCTTTTACAAGTGTTCCATAATAAAATGCCTCTGAGATTTTCAATAAAGAAAACAAATGAAGTGACCATATGTAAGGGGTTCATGAGAATCTGAGAACAAAAGTAGATTCAGACTTTCTAAACATACAAGGAAGAGGGACCAAACCAAAATTTGCTTAAACCTCTGTAATACATGTACCTTAACCTGGTCCAGAAAGTAAGGGTCCAGGACCCTTGAATAAAACTATAAAAACATTCATTTTCCACAAGGCCTTCCATAGTTTGGCAGAATCCCACTCCTTTGTTTGATAGGACTATTTCAGTATTGGAGGAGGAAGTAAAATTCCTAGAGAAAACCTATGAGACGGAACAGGTATGTTAAGGCTCACCAAGAGCCGATATATTTAACCTGATACCAAATTGCTAAGTAAGTTTGTCTTAAATCATAGTTCTAAAAAGAACAAAATAGCTCTTTGAATAAGTTGGATGTCAAACAAAGTCAGATTGTGGTGGCATATTAAGGGGGTACCCAACACCATCACGAAATAAATTCCACTTGTTTAATTTTCTTTATATATTGTTTAGACATTTACTTTGATGAAAGATTGATTGATTGATTGATTGTTGTTTAACGTCCAGTGGCAAATATTTCATGCATATTCAGGACGGGAACAAGTTAGCAAACAGTAAATCACTATGTTGACTGTAACAATGGGGCCGGTAATGGAGGGACTTTTAGACTGCCATTGGAAAAATTGCGGGTTGGACAGGGGCGTAAAATTTAGCCTTGTAACCGGCCGCCTACGGACCACTCAAAAAGAGTTGTTACAAGGGGTCTTAAGCGTGCTTAGGACGTGGCATTTCCCAAACACGCAGTGTATTTAACGTCTCCCTTCTGACGGATTGTGAATTTATACATACCCCACAATCAGGCACGCCCCTTTTAGAGGACTAGTGCCTCAAGGACGGAGATACCTAGGACCTATTCTTTCCCCGGCACAACCTTCGAGAAGGGGAGTTCGAGTATTTCTACATCCCGCTCGAACAAACGGACGCCCCTTTAGCACTGGTTCCAACTGTAGGCGGAGAAACCGAACGGCCCATTTCTATACCCCGGCCGCCCTCGGGGGGGGGGGCGGATATTCAAAATGAAATAAATAGTTCCATCAAAGGTTGACGTTATCAAAGCATTTTGTCAAAAAAAATATTGAACAAAAATGTGTTCAAGTCACTTGTAAATATAATAAGAGACTAAATAAATTTGTATCATTATTATTGGTTCATTCCCGTCCAAGTCAGACAAAGTTTCAGAAAATAACTGATTAGAACTTTCATCCGTCAACGATTTCTTTGATTTCTTTCAATCTAAAAACCTCCAAAAATTATGACCAAGTTTTCCCCCTCCAAGAAAAACGTTTATAATTTGTTAGACTATATTGAAAATTTGCTTCAGCTTCAAAGTGTTTCAAAATATCTTCGCGATATTATCGGTGGTACATTAGAATAAATGAAGCTTAGTCGCAGTGATTGCCAAACCAACTGCACTGGCAGCATAGTAAAATTTTGACAACCACCCAGTACTCCGTGATCAACCACAAGGACCTTCCAACGATAATGGAAGCTACCGTACGTAATACCGTAGGTCCTACCTGCTTAATTCAACGTATCCTTGAAGGCCCTATGAAGTTAAAATAAATTTAAGCAGTTAAATTAAATTTTCACGTTTCAAACACTTGGAACTTCACTTAATTAGTGACTTGAATTTTCACACAAATTTGTGATTTTTCTCTCGTCTGTAATTGATTACCATAAACTACGTACCTATTGTACAAGATATGGATCAAGATAAACAACAACTGCCTGCAGAAACACTGTAAGCTGTCGAATCCGAACACTTACGGAATAGGGACAGTAAATGTATGCCGAAAAAATTGCATGGAGTGGTATCGATTTAATTCTGCAGTCATGTCGCAGTCCTCCGAATAACGTCCAGGACATCCTATCCGCCAAGGAACAAATCGTCACAGCGTTCGGCAAATACAATATTGTCTCCGGGAAATTTCTTGGATTTCTTCAAGCCACCCGATCCACGGATTGTTCCATCGATACGGCAACCTACGCCACTCTGGCAAACATTCACCACAGAAGGTCGACGCTGTCCTTGAAACACTCAAAGAAACAACAAAGAATCCTAGCAAAACCTGCGAAGTCAATGTCAACCAGAGCCTCAAAAAGTCGCAATGGTTCCAAAACCGGACTTATAAGTCGTTCCAACATATTCATCGTGCCCAAGCTTAAACGAGCCAAAGCGGAAGCTGCCAAGCCAAAAATTGCCTTTGCAAAACAACAGATGGCAATAGCAAATCAAGAAGCCGAGGAAGACGCAAAATACGCCCGTATAAGAGCTGAAAGACGAGCAGAAGTCGCTCGTATAAGAGCTGAAAGACAAGCAGAAGAAGCTAAAGCTCGTTAACAAACAGAGGTCGCTTTTAGGAAAGCACAACTACGGGACCAAATGCAGTTCCTAGAATCACAAAGGGAAGCTGCAGCTGCGGAAGCCGTAGCTCGTGTATTAGAATATGACGAAATCGACAGGGAGATTTTGACAATCACTTACCCCTTGAAAGTGAAAACCCGCTGACACGGGTACAAAATTTCATTAACTAGCAGCACGAGATTGTTGAAACTGTGGTATACATCCAGAATAATCCGGAAACTCTGAACACTCAAACACCGGAAACACAAAATCTTCCGGAGATTGTGAACACTCGGTTACCGATGATTAGGGATCACCAGGACCGAAAATCGTTTACACAAACATTTGTGTCACATAATTTACCGTTACAAACGTCAGATTCCTTACCATCAGTATCTCTCACTTCACCGGAAGTCAACTTTTTCCGGCACCACACTCCTCGATCTGTTTCGTTTCAACAAAATATTGCTTCAGCAGCACAAGAAACATCTGTGCCACCGACATTATCAACGACAACGCCGGCCCCCGAACAATTGTCAGCCAGTCATCTGGACAATGATCCAACATCGGATATAACCAAGTGTTTACTCCGGAAAGACTAACTGTTTTCCCAGCTTATTAACTTTAATGGCTGGGCTCAATCATACTACATTTTGAAAACTAGCTTCAAATGAAGCGTCAACGAAATTGGAGTTTCCGATTCTGAACAATTAAACCTTCTTTTTAAGTGGCTAGAAGTCGAATCATCAAAACACGCCGTCAGTATAAGAGCGGCAAACGCCGATAATCCATCTAAAGGTCTTGAACGCCTATGGCAACGTTTGGATAGCAGATATGGATCACCAGAAATGGTCGAAGCCGCCTTGAAAACAAAGTTGTCAAACTTTCCGAAACTCACTAATAAGGACAATAAACGTCTTTACAAACTTTCTGACATCCTTTCGGAAATTGAATCTATAAAGGAAAAACCCGAAGTTTCATAGCCTTCTTGGACATTTTGACTCGTCTTCAGGAATAAGACCAATAGTTACAAAACTACCATACAGCATCCAAGAAAAGTGGATAACCAGAGCGGTGAGATACAAGTCTCAACACAACGTTCCACATCCGCCGTTTACGGAGTTTTCCGAATTTATCCGTGAAATAAGTGACATCAAAAACGACCCAGGATTTATATTCGACTGTGAACCTGACAATTTTCAACCAAAGTCAACTACAAATACTGGAAATAGAACAGATTATATTAGTGTCAGAAAGAAAACATTAGATCGAAAACCAGAAAGTTCACATTCCGGTGAAAAACCACTGGATCGCTGGGTCTTACACAAATCTAGACACCTGATAAACGACTGTTTGGCATTTAGAGCTAAACCCATTGAAGAACGGAGAACGATATTGCGAGACGACAAAGTTTGTTTCCGTTGTTGTTCATACGACACACACCAGATTCGTGACTGGAAGGAGTTGTTCCATTGCAGTGAATGTCGAAGAGACCGCCATACGACGGCCATGCATATCTCAGGATATCGAACGACATCTCCCCCTCTTCACCACAGGATGTCAAGCCATGGCGGGTAGCAAATTAACACTTCTCCGAGAAAATCTGCGGATAACATCAACTTTAAATGCACAGAAATCTGTTAAGATACAACAAACCAAAAAGGAAGATCATGTGCGAAAATTTTGCCAGTAGGAGTGTTCCAAAAGGATCAGCCTTGCAAGCGTATCATTATGTACATAAAGTGACCGATCCCTCGCGACTCCAGAATATTTCCATATACTAAATATAAAGGACGAGCCACAAAATTATTCCTTATCTACTTGTACAGGCCGTGTAACAACTTCCGGTCGCAGAGAACAAGTATTTATTGCCAGATCCATATATGGAGACGCTCAACTCGACCTACCAGTGTTAACGTAATGCAGTTATTCCTAACAACAGAAATGAAATACCTTCACCAGAGGTCGCCTTATATTACCCGCATTTACGTGACTTGGCAGAAATACGGCACACCCGTAGATGACAGCTACAAGATGCTCTGTTTAATTGGAAGAGACTTGTTGCAAGCACACCATGTGTACAACCAAGTCATTGGTCCTCTAGTGGCACCGTATGCCCAAAGATTGAAACTGGGATGGGTTATAGTTGAAGAG
Source organism: Geukensia granosissima (assembly GCA_032357055.1). Classification (NCBI taxonomy): domain Eukaryota; kingdom Metazoa; phylum Mollusca; class Bivalvia; order Mytilida; family Mytilidae; genus Geukensia; species Geukensia granosissima. The sequence continues at coordinate 10,635 of JAULBM010330480.1, forward strand.
ACTTGCACCTCAAAAGTTGAATGTCTTATTTCTTCAGAAACGACTATGACGATACAAGAACCATGTGCCGAGAAGTTCTAATCACAGAAACAAGATAACGATCTTGCTTTTACGTGACCTGGACACTCCGGACTGCTCTCGGATTAACATATTGGACTCTAATACCGAATGTGAAAATAAACCTGAATTATTGACTCACAACCAGAAGTCCACAAACAACGTGGACAAGATGCTAGTGCTTCATAAGGACTCCGTTACAACTTTTAAATGGTACAACATTCATTCTGTTCACCACCATGGAGCGCACCAACAAGCGATCGAAATATTTAACATGACTCTTTACTCAATACTGATAAACGACCAACCTTGCATTGTATGTATAAACAGAAAACTGTTCACTTTGCGGAACTCCAAGATTCAGTTTTAAAAGAAAACGTTTCTGCTGATTTGCAATCACCTAATATTAAAATCGAATCTTTGACAAAGACCTTCAAACCTTATTGTCAACAGCTGAGGCTTACGACTCACCACAACAAACATGTGTCAGAACTCGAATTCCGACAACTCCGGTTCTTAACCGTTTGAACAGGAAACCGTGCTACATAATAGTAAAGGGAGATGTGGTCGAATGGGATATGTTGCCTTTGTACCAAACTACGGGAAACTACGTCTGGAGACAACAATTTCACCATCTGTAAACTGGAACTTATCTACAGTGGTGTATCACAGCACTATACACTCCGAGGGTAGACGGAATGACGAGACATCACCACTGGTGAACACTCACTTAATCGAAACAATCGATTCTATCAGTTGTGGTACAAGAATTGTAGAAGCCAAGCCAACCTCAAAATGGGGAAAACTAGTCAAAGCAATGAAACATTCATAATAGGAAAGGAATTCCGCTTACAGCAAGGAGACCAGCTGGCCCCTTCATACAAAAGGGAGATCTATTCTAAACGCTAATGTAGCATCGCGTTCAACTTATTCCATTGATGAAACCTCTGTGCGGCAGGAAACTCACCGTGATTATACAGTCAAGTGTGCAACAGAAGAACAATCTTTAACAATATGAAGTTATCCGATTACGAATCTGGATTTACACTTAGACAGACCAAACATTCATCTTGGATATTACTTTGACTCGGACTTACGACATCAGCATATAACACCAGCCGCATTTTATGGTTGTTATAACTTTGTAGATATTGCAACAGGGATTTGTGTTAATGTTATGATGGGACGTCATTCCCGTAATTTAACTTACCGTAGCAGTCCCCCTTCGTTAGGAACTATTATTTCATCTTTGGAACCGTATGTATTCCACGGACTAATGGAAGGATACACAACTCAAGGAAGACAGAGATACTCCGACAGGACAATTATCGTTGTAACCACCGTTCGTTTAAAGGAATCACCCGTTATAACAACGTGGACCTATTAGTGTTATTTCTAGGAAGTAACATTCGTTTTCTATTCCAACATTGGATACTTATTACTGGATCCGTTCCACCGGATTTATGAATATCGAACACCCTCGATAGGATTCGCCAATAAAGGATTTTCTGATTATGACATCTGTTTTTGATGTAAATGGATTATACCGATTATTCTTTCCGATCGACTTGGAATTCTTGTGACTTTGATTATTATGATGTCCACTTCATTATTACTACTTTAAATTAATAGTGTTTCGGTCATCCGCTAATCGGAGTAATTTACAGAAAATTTATATGTATATGTTGTAATAAGTTTATATCCTTATCGATGATATATGTGACTTGTTTGAAATGGATGACAGTTCCCCTTTAAATTTAGAGTCTTCAAAAATTGGAAGTTTACTTTTTGCAGATGATCTTCTTCTGGTTTCAGAATTTAAAGATTGGCAACTTACTGTAAATTGCAAAAAACTAAAGCTAGGGTCATTAGAAAAAACAGTACTACAGAAAATAATCATTTTCAATATAAAAACAATAATATTGAAGTGGTAGAAGAATTCAAATTTCTAGGAAACACGATAACAAAATATGACCAAATCCGCTAAATATATATCAAATAAAGCTTTGAAAGTAATTTAGTCAATAAATTTTTATACAAGCCATATTAATCAGTTAACTGCTAATATAGCTTGTCATTTCTTCGATTCATTGTTCAAACCAATTTTAATTTAAAACAGTGAAATTTGGTATATGGATGTATACAAGTCTATTATAATTCTTCTATCCGATCGGAGAACAGGAATATAAAATCTGACTACCTCAATTTTATTGATAAATCCATTTTTGGCAACGTCCACAAAAAAATTTGTAAATTTACACTTGGCGTTAAAAATGAGCTAGTAACATTGCTTGAAAAAGGAATTCGAAGATACCAAAGGGGCAGACAGAAATCGTTAAGTCGAGGACAGACAAGACCATGGCCAACA
>JAULBM010330510.1:0-13056 GCA_032357055.1 Geukensia granosissima
TAGGAAATTTGATTTTTAATGCACCTAAAATTTACTATAGAAATTTTCCTATTCAAATCACTTTTTTACTTATAGTAAAAAAATCTCCTAAGTAAAAAGAAAATCAGTGGCACAAAATGATTATATATCTAGGTATATTTTCAGTAAAAAAATTACCACCAATATCACATTTTAAAATCTTCAAAATTTTGAAAAAGCCATTTCCAAAGTGAGCAGAGCTGACAGTAATCTAAGAGGGGGGTACAGGGGGGGTACACAGACGTACGAGAAATAAAATGTCACTTCACGAGGAACGAAAAATTAGAATATGGCTTGCACGATGCATTTTGATCAAGACACGAGAAACGCGACTTATAATAACCCTCCAGAACGACAACACGTTAAATAAAAATCGGTAAAAACGGCACAAAAATGACCCTGTACCACCCTCATCTAATAATAACTCATTGATTCAATGTATCCAAAAAAACACACAATGTTGTGAGCCCTATCCAAAAAAGAAAGCCATTATATTTATTCTTTATTTAAATATTTATTAGAAAAATGAAAAAGAAATTCTAAGAGCTAAATAAGAATCATAAACAAACATTGGATAGTTAAAATGCATTTATAGGATTCAATGTAAAATATTGTGCACATACCAATATAAAAAATATTGACAGCATGTAGTACAAATAGTCAATGGCTTCTAACAGTTATGTAAAGATTTTTTATTTTTCTTACTGTTGAATTTAGACAGATTTCCCAATATTATATAAATTTAATGGGCAGCCTTAAATTATAGAGTTGTTTGATTTTAGTTTGGACTGTACCAAGATATAACAGTTGGACTACAGAATGCCAAAGTACTGGTAGTCTGTGTGTCAGATGAGGTAAGTGATTTAATATTGCTGTTGAAATTTAAAAATAGGAGATTATTGAAGACACAATACTGCTATTACGTACCTAAATTACCAAGGTTCTGGCCAATTGTTCAACTGTCCATTAGAAGCAACTGACAATTGAAAAACTCACAGGAAAGAAATATGAAATTTGTAGTAAGTATTGGAAATATTTTATTGTAGAAACTAGCACATAAAACAACTTACTTTAACCTCAAGTTTTGTCTTTTACTGCTTTTGATTTCTATGATTTTTCCTTGACTACATTCTTTGTTTGGATCTCACAAAGCTAGTTTAGCCCCACAAAATATTTAATTTGCCTGTCTTAAGTCAGGACTTGTGTTCAAAGGTTTGTGTTATGTATTTTGGCGGCCGGGGTATAGAAGTAGGTCGTTCGGTTTCTCCGCCTGCAGGTAGAACCCCTGCTAAAAGGGCGTCCGTTGGTTCGAGCGGGATGTATAAATACTCGAACTCCCCTTCTCGTAGGTTGTGCCGGGACAAGAATAGGCACCAGGTATCTCCGTCCTGGAGGCACTAGACCTCTAAAAGAGGCGTCCCTGATTGAGGGGAATGTATAAATTCACAATTCGTCAAGAAGGAGACGTTAAAGACGCCCCGTGTTTAGGAAATGCCACGCCTTGAGCACGTTAAAGACCCCTTGTAACAGCTCATTTTGAGTGGTAAGTAGGCGGCCAGTTACAAGACTAAATTTTCCGCTCCTATCCAACCCGCAATGTTTCCAGTGGCAATATAAAAGTCCCTCCTTTGCCGGTCCCTTGCTCACAGTCTACAAATTGATTATTGTTTAACTTGTTTTCGTCTTGAATATGCATTTAATATTTGCCACTGGATGTTAAACAACAATCAATCAATCAATCAACCATAAAACAACAAACATAAAATCCTGAAACATTCGCCATAACACGGCAAAAATAAATTCCTAAAACATTCACCATAAAACAGCAAATATAAAATCCTAAATCATTCACCATAAAACAAACAGAAAAAAATAATGCATGTGTTAAACTCATACAGAAAAAAATATTTGCAGCCAGAATAGTTATGATAACTTATATATGTCTCCTGTTCCTGATCCTTTATGCTGTTTACAATTACTATTGTCATGAGGATAGCCAAAAGATGTATAAAATAGTCTGAGAAATTATTCCCATAAGAGGTCGATTGAGAAACTTTGGTCAATCCGACTGATTTGTAGTCTCGTGTTGCTGAATATTATTGATGTTGATAGTTTATTTCTATCTATCATAATATATAACAGTAGTCAAAATGCAAAGGAATAATATTTCAAAGATAATGAAAGAATCCAAAGGTACTCAAACTTGCAATCAAAAAGTCAGTCAGATTTAAGACAAGATCTTGACCAAAATCATCAGCAAGCGGAAAAACAAGACTTCGGCCAAAACAGCGGAAAGACAAGACATCGAAAAATCAGCCTTTAGCTGAAAGACAAGATCAGATCTCGACAAAAACTAGTTGGCAGACGAAAGCCGAGACCTCGGCAAAATCAGCTGTCAGAGGAAACACAAGACCTCGACAAAATCAGCCTTCAAAGGAAAGACAAACCTCGGCAAAATCAACCGTCGGAGGAAATACAATGCCTCGGCAAAATCAACTTTTAGCTGAAAGACAAGATCTCGACAAAATCAGCCTTCAGCTGAAAGACAAGTTCTCGACAAGATCAGTCGTCAGAGGAAATACAAGACCTCAGCAAAATCAGACTTCAGCTGAAAGACATGATCTCGACAAAATCAGCCTCCAGCTAAAAGACAAGATTTCGACAAAATCAGTCGTCAGAGAAAATACAACATCTCGACAAAATCAGCCTTCAGCTGAAAGACAAGATCTCGACAAAATCAGTCATCAGAGGAAAGTCAGCATTCACCATTAAACAGCAAACATGAACCCCTGAAACATTAACCATAAAATACCCAACATAAAATCCTGAAACATTCATCATAAAACAAACAGCAAATATAAAATCCTAAAACGTTCACCATAAAACAAACACCAGACATCGAAAAATTAGTCTTTAGCTGAAAGACAAGATCTCGACAAAATTAGATGTCAGAGGAAAGTCGCGACCTCGGCAAAAACAGCTGTAAGAGGAAACACAAGACCTCGACAAAATCAGCCTTCAAAGGAAAGGAAATAAATAGACAAAATCAACCGTCAGAGGAAATACATGACCTCGGTAAAATCAGCGTTCAGCTGAAAGACATGATCTCGACAAAATCAGCCTTCAGCTGAAAGACAAGATCTCGACAAACTGAGTCGTCAGAGAAAATACAAAATCTCAACAAAATCAGCCTTCAGCTAAAAACATGACCTCGACAAAATCAGCCGTCAGAGGAAATACAAGCCCTTGACAAAGTCATCCTTCAGATGAAAGACAAGACAACGACAAAATCAGCCGTGAAGACAAAGTTAGCAGTCAGAAAAAAAAAACAAAATCATTGATGTTGATAGTTTATTTTTATCTATTATAATATATCACAGTAGCCAAAATGCAAAGAAATAATATTCCCTAGATAATAAAATAATCCAAATAAAATAATCCGAAGGTATCAAATTAAAACTGGCAAAAAATGTTCGTCAATCAGATGAAAGACAAGATCTCGACCAAAATCATCAGCAAGAGGAAAAACAAGACTTCGGCTAAAACAGAGGAAAGACAAGGCATCGAAAAATCAGCCTTCAACTAAAAGGCAAGATCTCGACAAAATTAGTCGTCAAAGGAAATTCAAGACATCGGCAAAATCAGTCGTCAGAAGAAAAACAAGACAATGGCAAAAGCATCCTTCAGAGGAAAAACAAGACCTCAGCCTTGAAAGAAAGACAAGACCTCGACAAAATAATCCGTCAGATGAAAGACAAGACCACGGCAAAATCAGCCGTGAAGACAAAATCAGCCGTCAGAGGAAAAACAAGACCTTGACAAAATCAGCCTTCAAAGGAAAGAAAGACATCGCAAAAAAAAACCAACCTTTAGAGGAAAGGCAATACTACAGTACACAGATAAAAGCTGTTGTAACCTGAGGCCCTTGAGAATTTGTATCTGTGATCTGGTAAAATGATGCTATGTTTTTGCATAGTTGAACGATGCATACATGATGACAAGTTTTGTCTTTCTAGATAGATAGATAGATTTTATTCTCGTAAATTTAATAACATAGTTACAGAGAAGTTATAAATATATACATACAACGCTTGAAATATATGTGAACAATACACCTTAACAGGAGGAAAATTTGATTTAATAGTTTCTGTGTATGTTTTGTAGTTTATTTCTATAGATTCCTATGTTCAACTAAGAAATATCAGCTATGGACAAATATTCACATTAAATGAAACAACTATCGACACGATAAGTATACAATTTAAAACAAGTAAAATTTAAACAAAAAGAAAATGACATTTACTGGATAACAGGTTTCTGGCTTTGGACAGGCATATAAATTATGGTTCGGGGTTAAACATATTTGTGAGTACACAACTGAGAATTAACGAAGAGTAACAATCAACTGATCGTTCTGACGACATTACAATTAACTGGCTCAGCAGATTATGTTACAATGATTTTCAATGTTTAATCCAATTATTGACTCTGGTGTCAAAGTTTTAAATCAATTGGCAATTTTTCAAATATGGTAGAAAACATCCAGAAAGAATTTTTGTCAAGTAAAAGTACAATTATCAAAGTGGTGAAAACTAAAATGATGTAGGATATTACAACCATCTTCAATGTCTGAGCGGCAAACAAAAGGAATTCGAAGCTACAAAAGGGGCAGACGGCAGACGTTAATTTGCAAACAAAATGAAACGAGAGACAAATATAGAACACACAACACTACACTGATTACAATTTACAAGTTTGGTAGAGTACCATCTAGTGATTATTGATACAATAATAGAGCAGCGCTTAAGGTCACTCGCCATTTAGTTTAAGGTCACTCACCATTTAGTTTTGTTTTATGGAAAAACTTATTAGTTTAATATTAATGTTTATATATATACCTGAAAAGAGTAATAACAACTTATGTTGCATTTTTCACAAAGAATCATTTGCAACAAAACCCATCAAAATCCGATGAGAAATTTTTAAAAATCGAAAAATAAAAGAAACCCCATCAAAATCGCATAAAAACTAAAAATTTCCCACACGGCACAAAATGACACTTTTCAACCCTTTTTGGCCCCTTGTATCTTGAAAACGGTAAGATATACAAAAATGGTTGGGGTAAGTTCTGTTGCATTTTTAATAAGAAAGCATTCGCAAAAAACCAAAATCCAATGAGAAATAAAAAAGTTTCGATTTTTCCGATCGAAAAAAAATATTTTCAGTTAAAGTGACCTTAACCTTTGACCTACTGACCTCAAAATTATTATTGTTCTTTCACTCCTTATTCCTTCCTATGATGTAAGTTTCGTTGAAGTCGGGTAAGGCAAATTCAAGTCTGGAAATGAAAACTTTCCAAAAAAATGTGAATGACCTTGACCTTTTGACCTCATTATCTATAGGGTTATACTCCTTCCATATTCGATCAACTATATAATTTTGGTTAACATTGGGCAAGCTGATCTCAAGTTAGAGTCAGGAAACGAAATGCAGAATGACGGAAGCCTAAATTCTATAGTCAACCGCTTTCCTGAAAGGAGATAACAATATGATTGGCACAGCGGTTTCTGACCAGATGATTTTTAAAGTTTTAGCCAATCGGAAAAAGTTCTACTTTCTTCTTTCTTTCTCTAAAATTGACTTTGCCGTCCATGTGTAAAATTCAGTGGGCAATTTTAACTGGTAGACAACAATCTAGAAAGCATTTTGTTAGGTTCAGTTGCAATTGACAAGTTATAACAGCTTAAAAATAATCATTGTCCTTTTTCCGTTTTCCCCATAAGGTGACGGATTGAGATTGTAATTGCCGTCTTGAATTTCCGCTCAGCAGACGATTCACAGGCTTGGTAGAGGACCATTCATCGACCATTTCGACAAGATTTAAAAGAAAAAAATGTGTATATATGCCAGAAAGAAACAATCCGCAACTTTTCTATAGAGTGTTCTGCATAATTTCTCGTTAAGATGTTGTCTTTAGTTCACTGGAATTACGTTGGCACGAAACAAGTTCTAGACCAAATGGAAAAAAACAACGAACGCAAATGCCTAGTAATTACACTGCGTACGAAGCGCTTTTCTGAATAACGTTCAGCAGGTACACTCGGGACCGAATATTGGAAATCAGCTAATACAACATGTAGCGTGCAGGCGCGTAGAGAAAGTTTTTGTAACAGTTCAATTGGTGAAGTGGTTTCTGGCAAGACAATTTTCAACGTTTCAGTCGATCAGAACACATTATTGGAATTGGTGGCCATTTTTAGTTTAGATTGGCCAGAAAAGAAGGCAAAAGCTTATTACGCCTTCTAGGCGATGTAAACCCTCGAAGTGTGCGCAATCGCTCCAGAATGGTTAGCTGTTTTGCTACTAGTGACAAACGTCCTATTATTTTCAAGAAAAATGTGTATTTGTCTTATTTTAGGATTTTATAACTCATAACTGCAGATTGTTTAAAGTCTTTATTCCTACCCTAAGACATTACAAAATATATGGCTTAAAAAGACATTGCCAAAACTCCTATAATGACTTGCATGGCAATATTGTTCATGCTAACTGATTTCTAGGTCTTGTTGTTTACCTGATCACAGTTTTGCAGTTGTGGTTTTTTAATGATAGCCAGAAAAATCTGTTCAATTTATTCCAATGAATTTCGACTGTCAATTTTATGGTGATTGATTTTAAGATTTTATGTTGCTCATCATTTCAGTTTCTTTTTACCTATTAATTGTTTTTTTTTCTTCCAAACAGCGCCATGCTTACCGATTTGTAGATCTACTCTATCTGATTATTTTGTTGTTCAAAGTTTCTATCCCATCACCTTTAAAAAGCTGCTTGACAGTTTTGGTCAAGCTGAGTTTTTACGTCCTTCAGTCTGGCCGAACTTCGTGTATTTTATAGCACGTTGATGATCATTCTTAAAGTTTACAATTTATTTCTATATTTTATTGTTTTCAAGATATTTTTCATGAAAAAAGTCTAAAAAGTAATTAGTTCCCATAAGGAGACGATGAAAAATTGTCCTGTCTTGCCAAACAATTTCGATGTTTACAGTTTCCTTCTACTTTTTTCCTTTAATTTTCAACATAAACGAAAAAAAATGAAAATAATGTTTTGCTGTTGAACCTCAAGAATTATTCGATTTTACGCCGTTTCAAACATGATTTAAATGGGCTGCATTAAATGTCTCTATCAGAAAATCATTACTTATTGCATTGTCTGAAATTCCTGACTTGGGACAGGCACAAGAGACATCTGGTGGGGTTTAACTGGTTAACTGGGATCCCAACCCTCCCCCAAACGAGTGGTTTAACAAAACATGTGAGATTCCTTATGATCAAACATCAAGCCTCTCAACACGAGATGTCATCAAACACAGTATTTCTGACAATTTAATAATGTGTTGTCAATAAACGTGAAGAAAGACAAGTCGGATGCAACGCCAAATGTATAAATATCTGTGCAATTATGCGATCAATTATTAATATCTGTACCAACAAAAACAAGTTTAAATTCTTGACTACAACATCGAACACGATTTCTGTCTGCCCCTTGGTATCTTCGAATTCCATGTGCCCCTTGTGGATAAGATTGTTAAACCTAGCGGTGAGACTTTAAATTTGTAAGCTTTATGTGTAATGTTACCATAGAATGTAGGGTGTGATATTCCTTTTCGTATCATCAAAACTCTACATTTGCAGCCGTATTTTTGTATTAAATATACTCTTGCTCATATATATGGAATATTTTTATTTTCGACCATACATTAGAAATAAGAAGGGCAAGACTTTTTCAAGAAAAATTAATATAAGGAAATGGCAGACAATGCTTGCAGAATGATATTTGAGAACGGCTTAATAAAAAATGGATGACATAATCATTTTAAAATTTTTATCCGGAATACAAATTAGCATTTTTCAAAAATGTGGGTTTCAAATCTCATAAAACTAGCCATCGGACACAAATCTTCAATCGGACACTTTTGTAGCTTGAAGAAAAAAAAAGAGATTTAAAGATTTTTTGCATTCTGGCTAATTTATTTTTCGTTCAAGTCTACAAAGTTGAATTTTTAATTCATAAAATTTTAATATTCCATATTTATGACCAAGTGTATCATTGTAACGATTATAATAGTTTGTAATCGTGTGGAGAATCTTGTGATATCTGTATCTTTTCTGCAAAGGTTTACCAGTATGTGCTCATTTATACTTTGTTCCGCGAAATCTCGCGCCTGTCGCACGACATCGGGCTTTTAAAGTATAAATTAGACCAAAGATAGAGATAGCGATCATTAAAGTCAGACACTTTGGTGCAAACACGGGCAAATCGAACTAGTTGCGAAATGTAAACCCCGTACGAATGAGCTTAAGGCAGGTCACCATCAAGAAACAGAAAGTTAACTAAAGGCAGAAAATCGCCCTTTTTATCATAAATTTTAGTGAATAAACAACACTGATTAACAGATTTCCGTGGGGCGCGAAACAATTTCTTAATAAATAGTGCTATTTCAAGCACGGGGAAGCTTTTTAAGACCTCCACACAACACAAGAGACAAAACTCGGAATAATTATATCTATTCAAGGTAAGTTCTTCAGGATAAATTTCTTTTGAAAATTTTTGAAACTCTGAAATATTAAAGCTAAAACAGCATCCAAATACCTAAAAGTATTATTAAACTTGTCCTGTTTTGAATACGTTTTTTTCAAATACTTAGCAAATAGATAACAACATTGGCACTTGAAGCTATACTTATATTTTGATATAAAAAAACAGGTCAAAGAGTGGTAATGGGCTATCTAGAAAACATACTAGCCAAAACAGGTGTCAATCGAACAACCATTTTCGATGAAATAGGAAAGGTCAAAAGACAAAAACGCAGAGGCAAGGTGATGGAAAAAGCCTGACAGGTGAGCCAAAACAAATAAAATAATGAATAACATTGAATCTGTAAAAGTGTATGTCAATGTTGGTGACCTGTAGGATGAGCAGATACTGTCTACACCCACGGTATTGCTCAGTTTTGTTCACTACCAAGAATCGTAGACACATTCACATTTGTTCAGAAATGATATACTTCATTTACTTTATTACGGATTTAGCATTTAAAGAATTTTATGAACAGAAATAATTTTTGACCTTAATGATATTGACCGGTCACTATTACTATTGTATCGATATGTCTGGTCAATATTTACAAAATAACATGTGATGTCTTTGATGCAAAATAGATTCTAGCAAAACCTGAGATTTATGCTGTACATAACAGGGACAATATTTCACATTTTATTTGCTCATGGAACTCCAAAGATTCTTTGTCCCACATTAACATTTTTACTGAAAGCTTTTTCATGATGGAGCTTATATATTTTTGCATTTTCATCGAGGAAGCAGATATAGATCTTAAAATTATACATTAAAAAAAACAAACAAACTTCAAGATTTTGAACTTTTCGGCTCTTTCTGTTTTACTCCATTTCTTTTAATTTTTGCATATTTTATCGATTGAGAAATTAAGACTTATTAAATATTATAATTTTTTTTGTTTTAATTATGATCTTATGTTATCTTTTGCTAAAATCTACTAAAACATGTTACTTTTTGTGATCGATGTCATTTGTTACGTGTTGTATTGCGCGACTTATTATGTATCAGTAAGTAGACATAAACACTACCCCAAGTGCTATTAGCTGAAGACGTTGTCATAAACAATATATACGTAAATTAAACAGTTATTCTGAGTCTATTTCTCTGCCGTTTGTAAATGGAATCCTGGCATGCAGAGTCACTTTAGACTGACTTTTCGCTGGATGGTTCTAATTATTTTACGGTACGTTATAATGAAGAAAATTCACTTGAATGCACAGAGAAAAACTTTATCAATGAAACAATAGGATATCATTGAAAAAGCTGCGTGATAAGGTTCCTTCACAGTTGTTCAATAAATGTTGTTCACTAAAGCATGTCGACTTGGAATATTGAATATTTAACGGTATACTATCAAGAATTATTAAGCAATATTGTGAGTCGTTAATAAAAATTTCTTTTTATTTCTCCTATGGGATATTTTTACCCGATGAAACTCAAATTATTAAATAAGATAAATGAACTGTTACGTTTCTAATTAGAGAGATATCAAATATTTATAAACTTTTCTCCAGTAAGTAAAACCAATGAACTATTGAAACACACCAGAAGTGGTCAGTAGGACGTTAACAATTAACAGCAGTGCAATTAGAAAATAATGTGCATTTTGTGCAAAACACTTGCTTTCATAATGACATAACAGAAGGAATCTATTTCGTGTTGTAATGGGATATTTTTTTCAAATGGATTTACTAAGTGACATAAAATATATCTTTTGGATTACTTTACTTTTCTTAACAGAAGTTGTTGGTAAGTAAAATTAGTTTTTTTTATTAGTTCTTTATATTCTTATTTACTGTAGAGATTTCCACAACATGTTGTTTAATTGGCCAGAAATTTGTCATTTACTGGAATTGCACATTTAATGGACAAAATCCGTACATAAATTGGATTTCCATGAAGACGATATATGTTCTTTTATCAATCGGTAATGCTTATATTGAAACATCTTGCGAAAGTAAATTACATAATTTCAGTTCAATAAAGACACAAAGAAACAAATATATGTTTCAATTTCAGCCCTGGAAAGATTCACAAATGACACTTATCAAAATGAAGAAAACAGTTGGTTTAACACTTTCGTTACAAATGGACGATAAAATGAACAAAAAGAAAATGAAAAATGAAGTATTTTAAACAATGCAGAAATCGATTGAACTGGAAGACAATTTATTGAATGAGTAATCACTTAATGTCATTCCAATTTGCTTGAAATATTGTTTAATTGGTAAGATCAAGAAGTCTGTGGAAATAATCAGGGACAGACAATCGGTAATGTAATAACTTTTTAATTAAATTTCCCACTATATTATATCTGGTGTAAGCCACGTTATCAATTTTTTTTCTCTTTCTGACATTTTATGGATATTCTTCTAAGTCACATATACTGCTTGGCGGATCTTTTGACAGAGATGACAGCTTTAAAATGAAACGTTCGTTTGGATTTGTAGTTCGTTAACATTAATAACACATTTAAACAATATTTCAAAGTTTGACGGTCATGTCATTTTTTATTTTAAGTTCAATGTGATTATTAAAATACTAAAACAAAGATATCCATCCTCTAACTAAGACCGTTTCATCGATTCAATGTCATCGTGACTCCTGGGAAATTTAAATAAAACATAGTCTCTTTTCATTTTTTTAAATTTGAGAAAAAAAAATATAATTCCTGGTATCTGTGATTGCAGTTAGTGAGATACATTTATTGATATCAAATGAATGGCCTATTTTTTTAGGTTATGCGTGATTTCATCGCAGAATTTTTTAAGGATATTTGATTGGTATTTATTTATTGTCAAGATTATTTATTAAGAGAATACGGTTAAGGTGACCTATACATATCATTATATATTAAAATAGGAAGTTGTCGCTAGGCGTTTTGTCAGTACTGTTGTATTTAATGTGATGCGAGTGTAATTTTAGTTAAAACTAATTTATAAAATACATAAAATATTCAAAAAGTTTTAGTGCCTGGTTTCGCTACATAGCACAAATCATGTAAGACATTGAAAAAACCCATTAATACAATTTCAAAATGTAATCCATATTTAACCGGCTGTTGTTTCCTTACCGTCAGAGCGGAAAATATTTCGTATATATTTAGTAAGAAAACAAGATAAGCAGTCTTGTGTTAAGTATGAGAACAAGATAAGCAGTCTTGTGTTAAGTATGAGAACAAGATAAGCAGTCTTGTGTTAAGGCCACTGCACTATGACATAACCAGTTGTGGGGGTTGTGATAGGGAAAATGTGGAGGGACTGTTGGAGAAATTTAATCTGCAAGGACCGCGACCGTCGCCAAATACCGTTTTATTGATAATTTATACTCTCCCACCCAATCAACATACGCCTCTAAGAACGGGATTCTCGAATATTTTCTTAATCCAGGCTATTGTCGGGGTGGTCTTGTCTTTAACACATTCCTCTCAAACAACTGTATTTAAATTAAAAGAATAACTTATTACACTAGGACTGTCCGATTGAAAGGACGTCCATACACTTTTAATCAAACTCCCCTGAAAAGGGGGGGGGGTTCCACCATATTGGAGAAATAAACGGTCTAATTCTATATTCTGGTCGATTTGTGGGGTCTATAATTGAGCTGTTTTTTAACAAAGAATATTCTATATGCTCATAATTTAAATGTTTGTTAATTTGACTTGATACTGATGTGCTTTATTAAGAAAACAATCAATAACTATATGTATTTTATAACGCCTCTTAATCTCTATAATTCCCTTTTGGGTATTCTCCTTTATACCATTTCCCCAGTCCTAGATGGAGTTAGTTCGACAGAATTCCGTGATCAATTCCTTATTATTCTTCACTAGAACATTATGGAATTAATAATGCATGGTAAACATCAAACCTCCAGTCACAGAAGAAATTTATAGAGTTATACATTCAGTTGTTAACATAATTAAAAATTTATATTTCTTCAGAACCCTGGACAATACCAAATTTTCTAGCACAAATTTAGCAACATTATTATGAAGGGTAATTGCTGTCATTGTTAGTTCATTTCTGTAGAATCTCTTATATAATAAAATTTGCATTTTTCCTCTGCGAATTTATCACTAAAAAGTCTACAATTATGATAAATTATTCCAAGTTAACTTTCTGCAAAGTGCCAATGCTATAAACATACATGTAGTTGTTGCTAAGCTTTTTTCGACAAGTCTCCAGAGTCACCATGAGATGGGGGAACAGGTGCGATCAGTTTTCTGTGTAAAGGAGAAAAAACACTAATTCATTTCTTTAAGATTTTTAACTAAATTCGTGAATGTTTAAATTCGTCTAGCCCTTTTACCTTATCTTTAACCAGGCAAAGACCATATATACAAAGATTTGTACATGTCATGGCTATCATCACACAAAAAATCATAATAGGTTTAAAGTC
>JAULBM010330521.1:0-23109 GCA_032357055.1 Geukensia granosissima
CATTTTAATCAGTTAGTCCTTTGCAATCATATGAAATTGCAAACATGCAGACAGTGTAACAAAAAAATTCCAAGTTTACCAGGTGAGCGATTACAGGCTCCGTGGAGCCTCTGGTTGTAGGGTCCCTTTTATTCAAAATTGGTATAGTTTACATGTAAAGATTTACTCGATCTATTGCCACTGTTTAATATTGCCAAATTCTAGCCTGGTTCCAAAGTTGGCAATATAAAGGGTGCACTGTATAGTCATAGACAAGATTATAGTTCTGTTAAATTTACACAATAGTGGAAGACTTTAACCTAGGGATGGAAAGATCAAGAGATCATTTTACCACACCATGTATGACATTATTACTATTATAAACTTTTAAATGGGGAGATATCATCATATACAAATATTTTTAAAATGTCTTTTGACCTAAATGATCATGTAAATTCTGAAAACTCTAATTGCTGTATCTGGGTTGGATGATTGACACTTAGCCCAAAAGGAAATCATCAGCCTAGGACTGACAGGGAATCTTATTTTGAAGTCACCATACAGGAATAACTGAATTTGTTTAAATCCTTTGATGACAGCTCCAGAATTATATATCAGAGTGTCTGAAACCCTAGCTTATGATGTTCTGAGATTGACTGACATAATGAAATAGACTGAAAAACTGCGTTATAATTGGCTTTTATAAAATTCATGTCAGAGCAAAAATAAATCAAGAGTTAATAAATTTTCCTGATTTTTGTGTTTTGTGGTCTTTTTTTAAATTCAGAATTTTTATGCTGCTTCCTTCTTTGTTTTTGGCAAACTGTCTTATATATCTAGATGTCTTTGGTGTACATTGTTTATTTTTCTACTTGCTTCCATTTCTACTTTTAGCTTACAACATATACAGCCCTGATGCAAGTCAATGCTGGTACCTTAGAAACCTGGCTCCAGTACTGTCCTGATCCCTGTTGGCCTTTCTGAGGAACCAGTATAAACTGATCCACTGTTTCACAGGAAAATGAGATTATATATATTGTTATTACTTGTTGATTGAGTACATTCCATATTAATTTTATAAATTTTGTAATTGTAATTTCCTATACATTATTATTTTATTTTAATTTTTGAAAATGTATTGTTATGATTTATTTGCAGCCATATTTAAGATAACCAGGGTAATTTTATAGATTGAAAGATGCTTAGTACCAGAGCAAATGAAACCATTGCCATTTAATTTTTGTGATAAAAGTTTTTGAAAATTTAGTTGGAAATGAGTCTTTTATGGCTTTTTATAATGATGTAAAACTGGTATAGAAAAAGCTATATCCCTCAAAAACTTAAAGAAGGAAAAAGTTAAGATTTTGTTTGCCTTTAGATCTATTTTATGCAAATTAAGAAGTCAGTAGTCACTGGGCTAGAAATTCTATTTGTTTTTTAATAAATACAACTGAAAGGGTTGAAAAAAATCAGACAACATTAAATGTTAAACATACTTAGCAAATTTTATTTCAAATGTCCACTAATAATTATTTATCATTGTCAATGAGATTTATCCTGTCAGAAAAAAAAATCAAATAATATTTAATATTGAACACGCCCTGAAAATACTCATTTCTGACAGATGTTTGTCCATGTGTCATTGTTTCACAATGGAAAATAGCAACATGTAAAATGCTAAGAAATATAATGCCTACCCATGGTAAATTGAGCAGGAGCAGGACATGGACAAATAATTTTGATTTAATTAGCACTTATCTAAAGTTCTGCCAAATTTGCCTTTGCGGTCACCTCCATTTAGCAGCAACTTGATTTTAAAGGCCAACTTCTCCATTCATCATTTGAGATTTTATTATGATTGAACTTTATTTAAGAGGTAACTTGTCTTTAATGGTCACCTTTGCTTCTTCCCAGTGGTGACCTCTTGATACAAATTTGACTGTATTTGTAACTGAACAAAACTTTTCTTTATTTGCCATTTTGATTTTGATATTTTAAGTTAATGATGGGAAATGCAAAATTGAAATTGATAACTCAGGAAAACAAAGCAGGTAGGATTTCAGATGAAAGGTCTATTTTGTTCATTTGAAAGTAAATAAAAAGCTGGTTTACAATGTAATGTAATATTTTCGATATTGGTCCCTCACATAAGTGCTCAAGCAGCTCATATTTTGTTTGATAGAGAACTCCGTTTTTTACCTGGCAAATGAAGGGTATCTTATTAATATTATATTTACATGAGATAAGATTTATTGAAACATTCAAAACTAATTTAATTGAAATTTTTTGCATTCAGATTTGATCAGTTGTTCTGAAAAATACACCAGTACCAGTAGTCATTTTTATGCTAGTCATTGTAACATTGAACTAAGAATTTTACCATGGGGAAGTTTTGATGATTTAAATGAAGTTTGATTTGAATGCCTAGTTGAATCAAAATTCATTTTTGTTAATAATTATGCATATGATTAAGTGCATGACTTTATAGATGCAATATATTTTCATACATGAATATTTGTTGAATTGGTTTTTTAATTTTATTTTGTAATAAAATTTAAATAGTTGCAAGTTTTATTGTTTTTTTTTATAACTAGAAACAAAATGTTATTTACAAAAGACTTCAAGAGAACCAAATAAGATTTTAATATGTAATTCATTTGATTTATTTTGATGTTCAGAGTTTTATATGGTACCTTTAGTGTCAATAGCAAGAGTCAGTGAGTTACAAAATGTACCATTGACAATTTTTGAGGAGATAGAAAATTTATGACTTTTTTATGACACATTATTTCACTTATATTGTTTGGTTGGTGATATGTCTACATCTAAAACTGCTGATTTTCTCAATATTTCGTTAACTAAGTTTGTATTATTTCAGTGACTATACAAGGTAGTGTCATGAAACTTACCAAGATTTGCCAATCAAATGCACTCAAATAGATGTTTCCTTGACCTCAAACTAGTCTGGATCATCATTTTTCACTGAAAATTATGTTGAAGTTTTTGTTTTCTCAGGAACAGTGCTAGATACCTAAATGAAACTTTTTTAGGACAAGGGCACTACACTTGTAATGGATGCAAATAAAGGTCAAGGTCACTCAGGAAAGTCAGTTTTATACTTAGATATCACTCACACTTAGGTCAAATATAGAAAACAGGGATGTGATATGATTGACTATGAGATAGCCATCCAAAATGTGTAAATCCCCTTGTGTTAAAATTTCATTATTAGCAAAAACAAGATCCAGACATCGAAAAAGTGCTTGCTGCTTCTGACAGGTCGTTTAAAATCCAAACACAGTCAACAACAAACCCACTTTTCTTACACCACGTCATCAACCAAAAAACCTAGTTTTAAAATATCATTAGAAGTCAAAGAAAAACAAGGTATTGTGTAGTGCCAGAAATAGTAACTATATATACCGGTAGATAAATCATGCATGTTTCATATGCAAATATGGATGACCTTGCCCTGAAGGTCATTCAGTTTTTAACTGAGAAAATCTGCTTGGTAGTGTAGGTATTGGTACAAGTTTATGTCTCGCCTTTGAAGAAGTGGTGGCAGAGATGAAAGCATTAGTTTTTGACCGCTCTTTATCTTTGAAATTATGAAACCTAGCAGGACCAAACTTAGTTTGCATATCTTTGTGCAATCGGCGTCACATATTTTTGCTTAGATCTGTCTCCGTATTCATCACAGGTCAACAATATTTGGTATGGTTATACATAATTAGGAGAACATGCCAATCTGACATATGTCTTTGACATAATTTTCACAGTTCTTTGCCTTAAGACAGGTTCTCATGCATTTCTCAAATACTATGCATAGTAAAGTAACAATATTGGGCATGCTTATACATTTTTAAAAATACATGTCAGTCTCTGGCAGATTTCTTTTGGCCTTGACATAATTTTCCATGGTCCATTGACTAAGGTAAAATTTTTATATTAGATCCTAATCTCAGTATCTATAAAATGTAGGTCAACGATATTGGGTACGCATATACATAATAAGGAATAAATGACAGTCTGACACGTCTTATGTTCTTGACCTAATTTTCATGGATGATTGACTTTGTTAATTTTCTAACATTCATGTCCATTTCTCAACAACTGTAATACTTAGACTTACAATATTTGGTAAATTTGGGTTTACCTGGCAGTCTGCTCTAGGCAATTTGACCATGTCCTTTTTTTCATAGTCTATTGACTTGCAATTTATTTTTGTGGTAAGGTCATTTTTCAGTAAAGGCAAATAATAGAGAATATCTGTTAGTGTACAAATTCTTTCAAAGATGTACTTGTCGGTGTCATGTATCCTTGACATCATGTATTACTTTTAATTGTATTTGTTGTTGGTTTTCAGTATTGATCTCAATTGTATTTTTATGGCTGTTTTGTTTCGCAACTGTCCCAAGTTAGGGGTTTAACCCCGCCACATACCTAATGTGCCTGTCCTAAGCCAGGCACCTGTAGTCCAGTGGTAGTCGTTGTTTAAATAGTTTCTTGTTGTTAGTCGTTCACCTTTTTTAATAGATTGTCATGTTTTTTTAATAGTTTCACGTTTTGTATTTCTGGATGCTTCCGTTATGGTATGGACTCCTGTTCATTATTGAACTGAATTATTGAGACCTTAAGAAGTTTAATTTCGACTGTTACTTGGTGGCTGCCTCATGGACAATCATCTCATATCTCCTATTTTTAAATTATGCCATTACGTATCCACCTGTAGCAAGATATATGCGACACAAATTTGCTTTTAAATTCCACTTGCTTAATGCAAAATAATTTCTTCTAAATTCTTAGTTTACCACTTTCGTATGTATTAACCCCAAACATTCTTTTCAATGAAATTTTAATTAGAGTTCTTTCAGATTGAACAATTTACTAATTGATAATTTTGTTTCTAAAAACATGAAAAACTCCAAAAGTTTATTTGAAAAACCTTGTATAAATGAAATATATACTCTTAGAATGACGGAATATCTTGTTAATCCGTACAAATTAGACAAGTTTTTCTGTTAATGATAAGATGTTAAAGGTTAAAACACCCTGATTAAGTCCAATTTAATTTAAATATTTGGTGTACTTTTCAGAAAGTGACAAATTTTTACTTTTAACAAAGACCGTTTAATTTTGAATTCGAGTTTAAAGTTACTTCAATTATATTTTAATATTTACATAACAAGGCCCCTTAACGCTTAAGTATTAGTTTTTAATGTTTGCATTCATGACTAACTATTGAGATTTGAGGTGAAAAACAAATAATCCGAAAATTCTGTTTATTGTCGATGAACCAACGGTTCATTAGTCAAATGTGTAAAATTTTAAAATAAAATTTGTATGGACATAATGAAATGATCTGGACTGTTTTATTATGTATATGTAAAATAAATATTGATATAAAATTAATTATATTTTAAAATCCAACAGAATTTGATGGATACACGCATTTACACCCCCAAATTACTGTAAGTAATCTAAATGTTATATATTACTTGTTAATCATTAATTGGGAAACAGAAGGATGTGCAATTAACACGTCTTTTTGCTTAGTTCTGTGTGCAAGATCTGTTTCTAATTTTATTTTAGAAATATTTATGAAATAAAACGGGAACCAATGTACCATTTAACATTTTTGCTACTTGGTAGCCGAAACTATCGATTTGTCTAGTTCCTTCCTACATCATCTGGACGGACAGTTTGTACATTAAAAAAGTTTCATTAGAAAAATAAAAAAGTAAGGTTTGCCAATGCCATTTTCGTATCGTATTGATAACAGAATCGAAAATTTACTTAAAGACCAAGCGACCCGCATTTTTCGATTCTGTCATATTTGACAACTGCACGTGATTTTTAGTTTTTTACACCACAAATTAACAAAGTAATAATGATAATAAAAATGGAAAAGGGAGGGGGTCCGATGCCCCAAGCTCCTGTGTATTAAAAAGTAGATGAGCTTCCTGAATTTTATTTAGAACCGAATACAACAGTTCTAAAAAGGAAGGAAAAAGAAAAGAATTAACACCTTTACAGAATCTTATAAGCATCTTTAAAATTGTGCACCATAACACTGCGGTTTCCCGAATGCGTCGCTGTTTAAAAAAATCTTATAGCGCGGCAAAGACGATTCTGGTCGTTATGGAATATTCGTTTTCATGACGAAACCTTTTTAATTGTTTACTTCAAACTTACTACTAATTTCCTCCTCAAAGTTCATGTACCTGTTTATCACGCGATTGTTTTGCAGTCACAAAACATATACAGGCTAGAATCAAACAGACAGGAACTGCTGACCTCCCTAAACCACAAAGATTCTTTTTGTAATGTTTTTCTTCCGTGTACATCATTTTGTTTTATTAGACTGTTATGTCTGTTGACCTTCTCCTCCTACCCCAATCCCTGCCTGTTGGTAAGCCCTTTGGTTTCTCTCGAATTCTAATTTTTCTTCTTTTTTTTCATGTTTTTGAAAACCAAGAGAATTCGCATGAAATGATTTTGTTTGTGCCCTTCGTTTCTGTAGGCGTTCACACTGTATGTTCAATTGTAGTCCTCTGTGTATGTAAACAAATGCTGTGTGTTTAGTTTTGTGATTCAATATTTAATGGTCAAATTGACAAATTCGGACTGGTATTTAAACTTTGAGGAATACAATTAGGAAGTGATGTAGTGAACATATTGTAAAATGATTAATTAGTCTGGATAGTATTTACATTTCAATAACAACTTGTTTTAATGTTGAAAATTTTGTAATGATATTTGAACTCCAGAAATAGAACTTCACCAACTTAATTCGCAAGATGACCTATATGACCACAAACATTTAAAGCTACATCCCTTATAGATTGCATGCAACACTAAGTTTACAAATTCCTATAGATTAACATTTGATGGACTGATCAAAATTCATAATTCAATGTCGGACACGCGCTCGACGTTCATCAGTTTCATTTTGTTTCCTCGCTTACATGTGACATCCGTCGTTGGCACAGGTCGCGTAACACCTTTTCATTCCATCAGACGAAACATTTTGATATCTTTCAGTTAAGTATCCAACTGACTGAGAGCATTAATATGCTGTGTATGACGTTACCATCCCCCGCAGTTCATCAGTATAACCCCGATGTGAATTTGTTGTTTTCTTATGCATTTTTTTTGTGTGAATAATATACTACTATACCATAGGTCGTTTCTGTTGGGCTCTGTATACATATTGTTCCGACATCGCTAAAAAGGGATAGACAGACGAATCCTTGTTAAAAAAAATTGCCTAAATATATCAACTGAAAGAAAAAAAGAAAAAAAGTTATGGACAGACCTTTCTTTGACTGACGCGAAAAACCGTGTCATTTTCAAATGTTTTCAAATTTGCTCTTCATAAATTTAATCACCCGTTTATATATCATAATTTAAAAGGACAATAAACTTTCTATGCAAATAATATCATGTCAAAATTCGCCGAAATCCGACCGCAATACATCAAATTAGAAAATTTTGTCAACATGGTTAGGTAATACTGAACACATTATTGTCTAAGCCAGGAGATAGACTACCAGGTTCACCCGTCGCTGTCATTGTTTCTAGGGTTTGTGTAAGTGTCTGTTGATATATTGTCATTACGGAGATATTTTGGTATTTAGGGAGATTTACTGGTACTTGAGGAAGTGCTCCCCTGCATATAAGTTTTATTTGATTCACACACTTATTCCCTTAATATACCGCGGGTTAAGTGTCAAAGTAAGATAGACTGCTATTTAGTAATATTATTTTATAATATATATTATGCAAATCTCGATATTCCCCATCATGGTCTAATTCCAAACAAAATTTAATAGACTTCACTTTTGTTCCTGCTTATCCTCTAAACATATACGTTCCTATACCGGTTGTGACTAACATCGATTGTGACTATATACCGGCTTTGACTACTGAGCAACACGACGGGTGCCACTAGTGGAGCAGGAGTTGCTTACTCTTACGGAGCACCTGAACTCATCTTGCCCGGTTTTTGTAGGGTTCGGTTAACTCCAGCTTTAGTTTTCAGTGTATTGTTGTGTGCTCTGTGTTTGTCTTTCGTTTCATATTGTTGGCCATGGTCTTGTCTGTCTTCCGACTTAACGATTTCTGTCTTTGGTATCTTCGAATTCCCTTAAACAATTTTTCGGTCCCTTTGAAACAATAAGCATGAATGAAATCAAAATTTTCAAACATTTTATTAAATAAATTTCCATATTATACCCATTCCGTTTAGGGAAAGACTTCCATTTGAAAACACCAGTTGAAGAAATAAGTGAAATACATATAGAAAGGGGGGTTTCATAAGGAAGTCTGGTCAAGTTTTGACAGGTACATGCACAACAAAAGTAGTGCTACATATATAAGTATAAACATATAATATTAATACATAAGACATAAAACCTGACAAAATATGTAGATAATTTTTGGCCAATGTGGACCATATGTTCGCAATTCCATTGACTGAAAAAGTCGTGAATAAGTGGTACAAGTTCAAATATAGGATTAAAATGACAAGTATTTGTGTCTTTGAAATGTGAATTGGTTTGAATAAAGTTTTCCAAGAAAAATATTTCTTAACTGGTCATTTATTTTGCAGTATAAGAAATAAATATATTTGTCATAATTAAATGTAAGTACTACGTCAATTATTAACATGGAAGAGAAACAGTCGAAGGCTCTGTTTTTTTAAATTATTTTCAAAATTGGACAAACTCAATTTTGAAATTAATACATCACGGCTGTTTTGTTATTTTGGATCTAAAGTCGCTGGTGTTATGCTTTGCCCACTGGTTAGTTTTTTTAGCAAGTAAGTAAAACTAAGGTGCATAACGCATTACATGAAACTGAAATTTTAAGCAAAATTTTTTAATCACATCTGTCCTTTGTTTGGCATGGGGTCCGATAATATTTTTACATAAATGATAGACTGTGACGCTAATCAAATTGAATCAAATAGAAAGATACATCTTAAAAGATTTGTAAGATTAAATCTTTAACATTTCTATTCAATAACATAGTCCCACCCACATTTTAACCATAAATAAATTAAAATTAGTAAGATATGAATTATAATATTTATCAATAAAGCAATTTTCAACCTGCTGATTCCAAACTGTGCAACATCATTTTTTATAAAACATTTAAATATCAAAATTAAAAACTGTTACAAATTGCCGTTTTCTTCATAGTAAACAATTAAGCAATTCTATGTGCCAGGTTTTCCACCCCTTTCTTTTTAATTTGATAGCTTGTTGTGGATATTGGTATCAAAATCTCAATAATTCAAATTTTAATCTAGGATTTTACCTACTACTAGGTAATGATATACAAAATGTTTACAATATATCATCTTAAATCTGGGGTAGTCCCTGAATAAATAAGGTTATACAATTACACATGAGGTGAAGAAATCTACGGGCAAGAACATGACATTTTCTGATTTTTTTGCTCGGTGGGTGTTCATATATTTAAACAGTATTTTTATGGACTGCAAAATTACTTTGGATCTAAAGCTGTCTGATGAATAGTCGTTTTCAGATAAGTACGTTGACATTTATATATCTTCGACTTATTTGGTTTTTTTTTACTATTTTGTGATTGATTAATTTTGTTGTTTACTTAACGTCAAGCGAGCGATATTCCAACCATATATTCTGTAAAAAGTACTTTAAGTTTTTCCTATGATTTTATATGTTGCTGGTATATTTTAATTAATAAAATAATACGATTAGCTAACCAAATGATTTCAGACTATAATCTAAAATCAAATTGTTATGGTCTTAAAAATTAAAACTTACAGATTTTTTTTTGATTTTCTTAATTGAAGATTTAAAAAATCTCATTTTATGTTTTTTCAATTTAAACAATAGAAAATTTTAAGCAAATAAATTTGACTGGCTTGAAGTATATTTAAAAACTTCTGAAATGTTTATCTGATTTTGCTCGATTTTCTGGCATGAAATCAGATACATATGTGCAGCCATTTGACTATGATAATGTACTTAATAATTTTTTCCGTAAAAATCAAAACGGATTTATTGTCCTCTTAAATCCATCATAATGAATTCACAATATCAATAACAAACGATATCATACTTAGTAGTAAGCAGTACTGTATTCGAAGATTTGCCGATATCAATTGATGATTTGATGCTCGCAAATGGAGTTACTATCGGAGACAGTAAACGGACATTTGCAACCATCGAATCAAACTTGATGCAGGCCGCATGAAATCTTCAGATACAATACTGTTAACTCGTTCTTATACAAATGAATAAAACTACGTTTAATCTTAATTTTTTAAAAGTATAAATAAACGTCAATTTCTCTCGCGCCATCAAACTTGGATTTGATGCCATGAAAATTTCGACGGTCATCCTATCGAAATCAACGTTACAAATACTGTTGAGCTATTTGTCAATAAAATAAACAATTTCTATCTGCACGGAAAAGTTAATTGGATTTAATTGTAAGGTTTCAGGTAGGCTTGCATGTATAATCATTTCACGCAATAAAATTTTCAGCTTTTCTTTCTGTTTAATCTAAATCAGAACTTTTTTCTATAATAATTCCCTTGTACTTAATATAATAAATTTGATACATAATGAAAGAATTATATCTTCATCAAATTAATAGATTTTAAATCTAGCGATTCTAATAGTGTTTGAATAATAATACTACATGTATCAGGTTTTAAAAAGAACTGAAAGCTTTAACCCAAATAAGACGTCTGTTTACTTTTGTCCCTTCACACTGAGGGGTTAAGTGTAATCTTTGCAAGTTAATATAATTTTACTGTAAATTCATTATCAAAGGGGAAATGGCTAGAGATAATAAAATGTTTAAATGCAGATGAAATCCCTTCAATTCACTGATGATTATTTGTAAAACTCAGCAGGTTGACAGAGACTTAAATGAAAGCTAATTCTAGACGACCTCTATGTACTTGATTGTGATATTTATTAGATTTTTATGTTTTGCAAACACGGCAGGTGTCTTACATGAACAGCCAAACAAACAAAAACGACTAAAAAGAGACTGATTCTTCGTGCCTTTTGCTGAATTTTTGTATGGCTGCAGTAAACGAACAACGGATGGGCTGTGTCCACCCTTGACAAGCATATTTTGTTTCTTAAATCTTTACTGTGACAAGACGCCGCTTAACTTTGTGGGGGAACCACGACTTTGCAAATAATATATTAATGAATCTAATTGAAATGGTTTAAAATGTTTACAACAGAAGTTTATTTGTTTTATTTGTACTATAAAGAATCAGAAAAGCAGAACTATGTACTGTTTCTATTCAGGTAATCAATAGCATAAGACAACTACAGGAAATAAGTGGCCGATCACGCAGAAGTTTGTAAATCTGTTTACCCCAATTGATCGTAGAATAAAACACTTAAAAATCGGTATCGCATCAACTTTCAATAAACTTGCTAAACAAACAGGGTAGATAGATTTATAGATCAATTGGCGATCGCTTTATTTACTGCTTGCGTCTTTTTCATGGCGTAAATGGAAAGATATTGCCTTTTAAGAATACACACTTCACATAGGATAAGTGGGTTGTACATCGAAGTTATAAACTATATACCACTTATCTTAGTGTAATATACCGCTTTAGGAAGCTTTACCACTCAAAAACATATTTTGTTGTTAGTTACAAATATTGTGAGAAAAAACGCGAGTCTTAAATCGAATTCGTACCTCTTGAAATTGACATGCAATATGACGGAAACTTATTTATTTTTTAATTAAGATAACACATCGACTGGACGATTATGGATTAATGATATTTCGTTTGTTTGCAGAGATCTTCAATCCTGATGAATTATACCAAGGATAAAAGTGTTTAGAGGAAAGTTAACCGGATTTTTATTTTAAGTGTATTGCACAAAAACAGAAGCATCGTATCTGATGGAATCTCTACGTTGTTAAATGACTTTCCTTTGAAATGCAACAGAATCCAAATTTGTAAAACGCTTGCAGGAACGTCGTTGCATTGAACAATGACGTAACGTCACAATAGTTTCTATGCACTCTTAGCTTCGCGACGAAAATCTGTGATGGATTCGTAAATGAGGATTTATTCAATGGCGAACAAATAGAACGTTTTCTGTGTGTCACTTGTACAATATAAGAAATGGAGAGCGAAAGTCCAAAAAAGAGTTCGGATCCACCAGAAACTGATTTGGATTATTATTCGCGACCGGAAAATTATGAGGGTAGTAATTTGACAAATATTAAACGGTTCAATTTTGCCAAACAAAAAGAAGAAAAGGCAAGACTTGAAGCACAAAAGGGCAAAAAGAAGAAAAAAGATGGATTTGATATTTTTAAGCGTTACCGGCATATCTTAAAAGGATATCTTGATGAAGAGATTGAACCAGAAGAACCGGACACCAGTGATGAAGACGAGGAATCGAGTTCCAAGAAAATAAAATTTCAGTCTACTGCTATCATAGAAACCGTTGAAGAAGAAGGAAAATCGGACGAAAATGAAAAAGTGATAGAAAAAGACAAAGAAAAAGTAACAGAACCAATAAAAACAGAAGCAACGCCAGAATCGCCGGGTTCATGTATTTCTCCAATAAAAACTCCCGATACGCCAACGGATTCTGGTTATCGAACGGGAAGGGACCGATCTTTGTCTATAACTCCAGTGGATATGACTTGTGAAAGCCCTACCGGTATGGGTATGAAGAAGGGAAGCATATCTGGGAGATCTTCTATGTCTATGAGAGGAGGTAGACTGACGAAAGAACTCAGGGCAAAACAAGTACGTTTGTAAGGCTTTTTCATTTTAGGGGGAGGTTAATTTTACAGGAGCCCTATGGCCCCTTTTAGTTTTTGGCACTTTAACACCATATCCGTTTCCTTCGTATCATATCGTATTTAAATAAATAAACTTTTGTCTTTTTTACAAAAGAATAATACATTTTTTTCGATTATCAGCCTTCTCTGGTTAATGTTTGATCTTTATCTTATTTCCTAAAGACGTCTTTTTACGCAACATTTTTTCATAAAATTCTTCATTTAACAAAGTAATTTAGAACTTTAGTAAATCAACCAACACAGTCGCAAAATTTTGTCTAATTCGCAAAAAAATTTTATATATTTTTTTATTTATAGCGGTTGCAAGATACGATTATTTGTTTAACTGTTTGCCATTGAATTAATTGCATTTTCTGCATTCTGATAATTGAAGAATTGTTTTTTATGAATGAAAAGCTAAATCATGATCTACTAAGCAATTCTGCAAACAATAATAAAAGTAATAATATCACATGAGTGTTTTTGCTTAGTCGACTAGATCCACTGCACACCTAGTGTATAAATGTGCAGTATATTTTGATCTTTCTACCACTTCTTGTTGAAATGGGGTTCATTTCTTTCATTTCCGATATTTGATATCATTTGTAACAACATTCTACCAATTCAAAAAGTACTTTGAAATTTTCGAAATGAGATTATATAGCATCTGACTTGTATATAATGTAGTTACGTTTCTTACAGGCCATAGATCGATGGAAAAAAATAACACGGTTTATAATAATGGTCCATAAACTCACAGATACAGCAGGCCAAGGGTGAGCTATGCAACATAAGATTTACATTTTTTCAGTACCAGTCCACCTAAGAATCATGCAAATTGTATAAGTGCATACTACAGGGACCGGTAACATACGATTTTTTGATTGACCGGGCCGCGACTAGTCAAAAAATCGTATATGGGACCCAGTCAATAAAAAAATCGTATGTTACCGGTCGGGCCCGGTCAATCAAAAAATCGTTTGTTACCGGTCGGGCCCGGTCAATAAAAAAATCGTATGTTACCGGTCCCTGTGGTGCATACTTAAAAATGGCTACAATTAATTTTATTATTTCAATTATTTTAAGGTACAAAACTGTGTTGGCTGGAGATATGATCTGAACCATTTACAAATAATTTCGACAAAATTTAAAAAGAGTTATCTCCTTTGTGTGAAGTTTTGCAGTGCTTACATCTCCCATGATCAGACAAAAAGAGCAAAATCGACATCAAATTTTCACATGAAATGACATTCTAAAAAATATTTCGTAGGCTTTTTATGGATGAATCAATTTTTGTGTGATTTTTATTAAATCAGCAATAAAAGTTAAAGACAGCCATCCAACAAATAACATTCGAAATAAAACTTGTACAGGGCCTATAACGGCCTTCAAAATGAAACGGAGTCCATACCATAACGAAAGGTCCCCAAAATTCAGAATGTGAATTTATTCATTAAACACGACAAATGACCTAATCTATTGAAAATATGCTAAATGAACAACAATTAATGAGTATTTAAAATACGACAACCAGTGGACTACAATTATCTGGTTTGGGACAGGCACATTAAGTATGTTGCGGGGTTAAACCAGTTTGTGAGCACTCACCCTCCTTTAACTGAGAATGGTGGGACAAAACAGCTTTAAAAACCCACGATAAAAATCAGTAAAAATGGACTTGATGATACTTGAGATCGATACTGAAAACTAGCAACAAATACAATTAAATTAATACATGATACCAAAAAAGTTTCGACCTCGAAAGAGTTCTCGCAGTTGCTGTCTGCTAGTTCAAAACCAAAAACAGTCGATAAGGAAACCAAGTTTTCCTTTACGTCGGTTTTAATGTAAAACATGTCCAATTAGAAGTGGTGTTTAAATATTATTAGGATTGCAGGCCTACCCTGTGTCTAATTTTGTTAGTTGAAAATGAGACTGTGCATTGTACAGTGTACCTAATATCTACACCAATTAGTAGATATTACGAGGTTCAGCAAAAGTGTTTGCGTGGTATTTTCAGAAAATAAATCCAGTCTTTTCTTTTAATATGTAAACTCAACAACTTTTTGTCACTAGCATTACATTGTATTTGGATTACTGCAACATTACACGAAATGATCGATGAATTATAACGAGAGATCGAGAAAAAGTACATTAAGTATATGCAAGAACAGTCAGTAGCTGTACTCTCTTTTGCTCATTTTGGGATGTGTACATTTACTTTGGCATTGCCTGGAAATTAAAAAAACTTGTTACAAATGTAGTTTTTTTATTTGAAATCCCAATTTTTCGGCCCTTAGCATACCTGATGAAAATAAACCCAGAAAAACGCTTAGTACGCAGGTACTAGTATTTAAAAAATGTAAATAAAGAATGGGTGTCCGTCATTCCGGCCTTTAATCTATACCGTCCATTTTTTCAAATAAAAGGGGAGCGAAAATAAAATCTGAATGAAATAAAAATTAGAACTTGCATGTTTTTTCTAAGGGATACAGACATGGGCATGAAAACTTTTACAGATATCGCCAGCGAAGCGGAATCGTCGGCGTTGAAAAACGCAGGATTATCGTTTGATCCCAGTTACTTCAAAGCCAAGAAAGAGGTTTGTTTACAAATGTTGTTTTGTTCTGGTTATGAAAACAATATTATACTTTATTTAATTGTTCTTTTATGTTTCTTTCTCGGTGGAAGTGAAAACATACTGCGTCTGTTTTTGCAGTGGTATTGCTAGAGTGTTAGCAAGGGCAGAGAAATTTTCCTTCTCTTGAATTCCCGAGTTTATGACAAGGTTTAACAACGGGTATCATCACAGTTGTACCTAAATGAAAAAAAAAAAAAGAAATTAGATAAATTTCAGAGAGACCACACTTCAACTACAAGAAAAACTGAGAGAATTTACAAATCTAGAGGTTTCCAAAAGGCGTACCATTACTTCTTAACCGCCCCAAATAGAAAAGTAATATACTGCTGTAACCTGAACATTATATAATGTACATGCAACAAAACATTAAACACGGAGACAAACCAATGAACAAAATTCCTGGCTTTGGACAGGCACATGAAACATGTGGTTGCATTGAACTAGATTATTGGGTACTCGCCCCCCCCCACCCCCCCCCCCCAAAAAAAAATAATAAAAAAAGACAGAGCGGTCAAAAGAAAAAATAAAAGAAAACGAAAGCTGTAACCAACGAACTTTAAAAATAAAACAGAAAGCCACCCAACCGACTAGAAAGACCTGAAATACAATAAATGTACTAATAAATAGACGGAAAAGAAAAATTTCTCATGAATGCTCGTAATTACTAAAAGCAAGCTCAGGGTGACATTCCTGATGGTAAAACATCAAACCTCTCAACACGAGATATCATCAACACAGTATGTCTGACGATTTAATACTGTGTTGTCAACGACAGGATGGAGGCAATGCCAAAATTATCAATATTTGTGTTAGGAAGCGATCAGTTTAATAATATCTGTAACAACAAAAAAAAATCCGTTTATAGCTTGAGTACAAGACAGAGCGTGTACTGTTGATGGATAAGTTTGTTTAATGGAACAGTTAGATTCAATGGATCACTTTTTAATTTATATGCTTATGTAATGTTTCCATAAAATGTAGGATGTGGTTATTAAAAGCCGTATTTTTGTATTAAATCTTTGTAACGGTTTTAAACTTTTGTAAAAGTCTTTAGAAGCTTGTGACATCTGTATCCCTGCTGCAAACCTAACCAGCAAGATGTAAGTTGCGATCATTTAAGTCGGAGACTTTGGTGCAAACCAAACTAGTTATGAAATGTAAACCCCACACGAAGGAGCTAAAGGCATGTCCCCATCAAGAAACGGAAAGTCAACTATAGTAATAGAAAAATCGCCCCTTTTATCATAGATTTTAGTGCATAAAAACTTGTTGAACCTAAATCTAAAAAGAGAGAACGATCATTAATAATATTAGATTTCTTTAGGATAAATTTAATTTGCAAGTTTTTGAAACTCTGGATTATTAAAGCTAAATTATAATCTAATTATTAATACGTTTTATTAATCTTGTCCACTAAATCCTGTTTTAAAGGGTTTCTTTGAATTTGTATCCTAAACTGTGATTAATTAAAATATAAAACTAAATTTGTGCCCATTGGTATGTCAGATATCTGTCGATAGACCGTGGTACCAGATCATACTTAATTATTATCAAGAAGAAATTCGAAAGCTGCAATCAAGGAAATTTTTTTGTCTTTGTCCACCAGTTTCGCAATTTCTTCACATATACGTTAATTAATATATAAATGATTGAAAATGTTCGCAATTTCTTCACATATACGTTACTTAATGTTTAAATGATTGAAAATGCTCGCAATTTCTTCACATATACGTAAATTAATGTATAAATGATGGAAAATGTTCGCAATTTATTCACATATACGTTTATAAATGTATAAATGATTGAAAATGCTCGGAATTTCTTCACATATACTTTAATTAATATATAAATGATTGAAAATGTTCGCAATTTCTTTACATATACGTTAATTAATGTTTAAATGATTGAAAATGTTCGCAATTTCTTCACACATACGTTACTTAATGTTTAAATGATTGAAAATGTTCGCAATTTCTTCACATATACGTTAATTAATGTATAAATGATTGAAAATGTTCGCAATTTCTTCACATATACGTTAATTTATATATAAATGATCGAAAATGTTCGCATTTTTTTCACATATACGTTAATTTATGTATTAATGATTGAAAATGTTCTCAAATTTCTTCACATATACGTTAATTAATATATAAATGATTGAAAATGTTCGCATTTTTTCACATATACGTTAATTAATGTATAAATTATTGAAAATGTTCGCAATTTCTTCACATATACGTTAATTAATATATAAATGGAAATGTTCGCAATTTCTTCACATATACGTTAATTAATATATAAACGATTGAAAATACGTGTTCGCATGCAATGTTGCCATACTGTTAGCATAATATCTACATGATCCACTTCATTTACTTATATAATGTATTATATTAATGTTTTAGACAAACAATTTTGTGCAAGTTCCTTATACATGTAACACTAAAGGCAACGACGATTTTCTACTCATTTTTACCTCTCTGCCTCATACGTCTAAACTTATTTTGTCATTCAGAAAATCTGGCTGTTTATAATATGTTGAAGTAAATAAAAAGAAGTATATTTTTACCAAATATCAAATTAATCCAACAAGCAGGGAAACTGATGAACGTACGGACGGACCTACAGATAGACGGACGTGGGAAAAACTTAATGCCTAAAAGCGGGGCATAAAAATAATCTGACTGGATTTGGTTAAATGTTCTCACAACCCCCCCTTTACCTCAGAATATCATATGGTCGATTGCCTTCTTTTCGCTTAATATATTTACTTTTGCATTTAAGTTTATCTATTAGAAGTCAATAGTCGCCTTTGGTGGGTAATAATAAACAAAATGTTCTAAATTTGAAATTCTTCATATAAGTCGATTTCTTAATTGTGCTAATGTGCAATGCTTTAATAAACCACAAAAAGTTCTTTATATATAATATACCCCTTGTAAGTGGTTGTTACGTGTCAGTCATTTAGAAATATGGATTCTATTCAATTATAAAACATATTAAGCTGGCAGAGTTATGGTTATATTTGCAATTCAAAAATCAAATTGTCACAGTGAACAAATGGTAATTATCGACGGTTTTCCAGTTTGAAACGATATAATACAGGATTCATAATGTGAAAAGTGTTTACGCTGATGCTTCTTGTAAAAATTCTGAAAGATATATTGTAAGCTTTTTTGATATATAATGCATGTATTTTAATATTTGATTGCATTATGGGGAAAAATAAAGCTCGACTGATCTTCATTCTATAAAGTTTGCTCTTTTGTTAATTGTAACATTATAATGGGAATCATGATTAAAGATTCTATATTTCATTTTATACACTTTATAAAATGTTATTAAAAGAAATATAAATTGATAATTAAGTTTAAACCATTCAACCAAGTAAATTAAACTACGAAAGTAACAAAATAAGATTAATGTGAAAATTAAGAATTTCAGCACATAATCGAACATTGAAGAAGATCATTACGTATATATGCCAAGAAATGATAGATTCCGTGACAAATGTAATTCTGGTCCTACTGAAAATGAAATTAGTTTTACTTTTCAATGTAATAAATATAAACCCGAAAGAAGAATTCTACTTAATTTTATTAATAGTCCAGAATTTTCCTTCACTTGGTTCTTCTGAAGGTACATATTGTCCTTTTGAACGCACATTTCTCAATGAAAATGTATACGTGGCGGGAGATTTGCGCACTTTGATAGGACATTTTCGCTTTTTAAAAGGGCATTTGCAAATTTATAAGATATTATTTTAAAACAAACACTTGCGCCTTTTCTTAAGAAAATTTGAGCTTTCGCCCTCCAGTTTGTCCAGTCGACAGGTTGGACCTGAAGAAGTAAGAGATTTGGTTAAAAATCTAGCAAATATGAGATTTTCTCCCTACTCTATAAATTGCCTTGGCAACGGACTTTAAATCGCTTGTATGGAGACTTTGGTCGTTTTTCTGGCTAAGTATGTCTGTTGACACCTCGTCAGTTTTATACGGACATTGCATTTCTTATTCCTATGTCATTACTCTTGAATGTTTTATAAAATCTTTAGAAAAATCCGTCTTTTGCAATTTTTTTAAAATTTAAAGGTTCATTTCATGTTTGCTAGTTCCAAATTCTGAAGACTCTTAACCGACTTACCATTCAAATTTGAAGGTAAGATACTAGTAAAGGTCCAGGTAAAAGATATTACAGGTAAAAAATGTCCTATGTAATTTGCACAGGTTTGCTTAATTTCCATTATATTTGGTATGCAAATGTCCACTCGTTTCACAATAGGCAAAAAGCGCAAAAATCTTATTTTTTCTTGTGCTGTGTGGAGGTCGTAAAAAGCTTCCCAGTGCATGAGTTGTATGCTTCTTTTAATTTTTGTATACTTGAATGTATATTTGAATGGTACAGTTTACATCTTTCCATCATTGTAAATTCTTATATTTTATTTCTGACCACAAAATTACTGTAATACCGTGGGCTACTCTTTCTTAGTGCTTGCACGTAAATACCTGTTTTCAAATATTTGGTGCCGAGCGTACCCGATAAATTAAATCCAGAAAAACGCGTCATACGCAGTGTAATTAAGGCATTTTCAATCGTTGTTTTTCCAAACAATCTGTATGATAAAAGAATGTAATGCGACAATTCGTTATTTCGATGATCACTGTTTTTCGAATTTGTTATATCGAATTTCAATTCGAGATCACGGTTATTCGAATTCGTTACATGCATATCGAATATTAATTCGAGATCACGGTTTTTCAAATTCGAATCTGTTATCGCGATTTCTAGAATTCATTATCAAAATTAAAATTCTTCATTACGGTTTTTTGGAATTATAACTTTTGTTATCTTGAATTATAAATCGAGATAACGAATTCTGAAATCCGCTGTCGCTGTTTATAGAATTAACATTCGTTGTTACAGTTTTTGGAATTCGAGACATTGGATTATGATATCGAGTTATTATTTGTGATCAAGAATATCTTATTAAGATGCAAAAAGGTACAAAATGCGCAGAGGCACAGAAGGGTAAAATTCCCAACATTTGTTTCGTGAATAAATGGAGGTAAGAGCTGCCTCTAGCTCATTAGGACCCATTCAGTTTAACAAAATTTGAATAGTGTGCAAAATGCTTCCTTCGATATTCACTAAGCAGCAGGCGTTTAAATCTTCTAAACAGAAAGAGAGAGCTGATATATAAAATATATTTTACATACTTTTGATATTCACCGAGGCGCAGAAGGATCAGAATCACTACATTTGTTAAGAGAATAAAAAAAGAGATATGTGGTGTCTTCCAGATTTTGAGGCAGCTGGACCACTATTACTTCACAATTTGATTGCAATGATCTTGACACTTCTGCCCCAATGTGCATATCGAGTTAACAATTATACCGACTATTCCTATATTTGACAACTTTCTCTTTTTATTTAAAAGACTTCGAATGATTTTTTTCAGAATTTAGGGGCCTCAATGGTCTACCTAAGGCATCTCTACTCCCCGTAATTTTCTTGACAAGTATTGTAATTTTGTCCCCTCTGTGCCTCGGTGGATATCAAAGGTGCTTTCATGCATTTAAATTTGATATATCGAATTCGATAATTCGTGATCATGAATTATTAAACGATAATCAAAATTCCAGAAACTGTGATAACGAATTGCAATTGGAGATGTCAAATTGTAGAAAACCATGATAACGAATTAAAATTCGATATTTCGTTATCCTAATTTAAAATTCGGGGTAACGAAAGCAAGAAAACGTGATCACGAATTTAATTCGTCATCACTAATTCAGGAAACCGTGATCTCGGATTATAATTCGATATAACGAATTCGATACACGTGCTCTCGAATTATAAAACTGAGATATTTTTCATAGAGCTTAAAAGGGCTTCCGTAGAAGATGAGCAGAAGGCGAACCTTCTTAATATATCATCGACGATACACACCAAAACATAGTCAGATTACATTTATATCAGAAGTTTTACTATATGATGTAAAAATCATTAAGTGACATTTGTCTGTGTAGTTAAGGGCTAACGATGACAACAAAAGGAATGTGATTAAGTAAAACTTTGTTTATTAAAAAGAATATATGAAATTATGGTCATTATTTTTTTCTTAAAGGCCTTTATGAACAATCTCACTTACAACGATAGACTAAATTAATGTATTTTCCAATTTTGGACTATTTCTGACATACAGAAAAAAATATATATAGATGACATAAATAAGATTAGATGAACAAAATATGGATTTAGTATGAGATGACTGAGATTTTACTATTCAGTTGTGATTTCATGAGGCGCCGTTTTCCTATTTTTTCACCATTTTCTGATATCAAAAAATCAAATTCTATTTTTTGATATCAGAAAATGATTTTTTGATATCAGGAATTATTCAATTTTTTGATATCAGGAATTCGATTTTTTGATATCACAAAATATTTATTTTTTTCATATCAATAAATTGATTTTCTGATATCAAGAAATGATTTTCTGATATCAAAATTTCGATTTTTGAATTGAATTATAATTTTTGATATCAGAAAATAGTGAATAAATAGTCCAAAGGCGCCTCATATTATGATTTTCTGATATCAAAATTTCGATTTCTTGATATCATAAAATGTGATTTTTGATATCAAGAATTCAAATTTATGATATCAAAAAATAAATATTTGATATCAGAAAATGTATTTTTGATATCGGAAAATCGTAAGCATATTTTGATATCAGAAAATCGATTATTTGGTATCTGAAAATGCATTTCTTTATATCAATAAACGATTATCTGATATCAAGAAATAAAATTCTTGATATCAGAAAATGTAAATGATTTTCTGATATCAAAATTTCCTATTTTTGATATAAAAAATGGAATTCATGATTTAAAAAAAATCCATTTTCTGATATCAGAAAAAAAATTTTTGATATCAAAAATTATAATTTTTGATATCAGAAAAAATGAGAATAAATGGTAAAACGGCGCCTCATATGATTTTGCACTTACAATTCATTTTGAACTCTCTATTATTTCATAATCACATTGATTTGATTTTATCTGAAAAGTAGAGAATTGTTTGTCTTTCATGTTTAAATTTTCTGTAACGAAAATGAAGTTTAAATACTCTTCGTGGTAATAGTACACGTTTCTGTATATAGACGATTTGAGCCAGTTCTAAACGAAATTTAAATTTTATACTGACGTTAAAAGTTATAAAAATATAGCCATTAATATGAAAATAAAAAGATATGGGGTTAATGTCAGAGAACCCACTAAAATGGTATACAAATCTAGAGGTTTCCACAAGGCCTTCCACAAGAATGGTATACCAGTCCTTGTGAAAAGCTCAAAATCACTCCGTATAAAAATCGTATGTATTATATGCATATATACGTAAAATAACACAGCTCTTGTCTGAAAATGATCACAAATGTACATGGAACAAAACATTAAACACAAAGGCAAACATATGACAACAATTTCTGACTTGGAACAGGCACGTGCGACATGCGGTGGGATTAAACTACTGTCTGTAAACATTACTTCATGAAATTTTTTTTTTCAAAAGTAAAAGTAAATTTATTTTAGATAAATACATTTTTGGCTAACATGGATTTGTGGCTAACAGCATTTACTATTAAAGAGA
>JAULBM010330522.1:0-13056 GCA_032357055.1 Geukensia granosissima
CGATCTATTAATGAAAGAAATATTGTTTGTTTGTTTGGTTGATTGGGGTTTAACACCACTTTCAACAATATTTCAGTCATATCGCGGCGGTCCGTGTTACTGGTGGAGGAAGCCGGAGTACCCGGAGAGAACCACCGACCTTGGGCAGGTAACGGACAAAGAAATATTGTAAAAATATTATAAAAGCTAATGAAATCAAGGTGTTGTGGCAGTGCCAATATGATATCAGACAGAGTAGTTTTTGGTATAAATTATTGAGCAATGAACTTATGTTTATACCACAAAAAGCAATATTTAAGATCTTAAAATAGTGATATAGCAATGCTGGTGAGTTTTAATTTAACGAAATGACCAAACAGTGCATCAAAATGTTATTTACATTCTGTGATCACCTTTGAATTTAAGTTTATTTAAGTAACTGGCAAGTATCAGTGGGTTGTGTTTAAATTTACCAGAATTATTTACCAAATTTCCTTAAAAGTTTGAGTGTGAAAATTTAATTCAACTAATAGAATAGTTCCGTTTTATAAAACCCAATGTGATAGCGAAAAAGTCCAAAAGGTTTGAACTCGACACGTACATGTTACATAAAAAATATCAGTCATTGATCAGAACTCTTGAAAGGAAGTTGTATAACAAAAATTACATGAAACTATTGCACCAGATCAGTTAACGTTAATGTGAGCTATATTTGGTTGTTGAGCAAACCAAGACCCGCCGCACCCCTGCATCTTATAGCCTGAACAAATACGTTAATACCAATTCAAACATCCTTTTCAATATGAAACCAGGGATGACTGTAACATACCACTCCTAGACCTTACCTGTGGAAAAATGCATGTAATATTTAAAAGAAAGACCAATTTGGCGAAAATAATATTTTTCCCTGAAAACCAGTCAGCAAATATAATTAAGATAATGCTTTCAACATATTTTGCAAACGGAATTCGAAGATACCAAAGGGGCAGACAGAAATCGTTTCGTCGGAAGACAGACAAGAACATGGCCAACAAACTGAAACGAAAGACAAACATAGGGCACACAACACTACACTGAAAACTAAAGGTGGATTAAC
Organism: Geukensia granosissima; assembly: GCA_032357055.1. Taxonomy (NCBI): domain Eukaryota; kingdom Metazoa; phylum Mollusca; class Bivalvia; order Mytilida; family Mytilidae; genus Geukensia; species Geukensia granosissima. The sequence goes on from JAULBM010330522.1 coordinate 1,076, forward strand.
ACGAACCCTACGAGTTCAGGTGCTTCGGAATGGTAAGCAACTCCTTTGCCACTAGTGGAACCCGTCGTATTACTCATTGTAGTAAAAACCCGGTGATATCTCATTTGTTTTATTACCTGATTTGTTAATGTTTATTATTGTCTAACCTCAAAACAGTGCAAATTTCTTAACAATCGGTATATTCAAATTCTCTAACCCTAATACATGACCGGATGTGAAATTATGAAGTACAAACAAAACAATGAAATGGGACATTGGGAAAATTCGAATATCTCAGTATTAAAAATGCAATAGCGACTATGAAATATTTATGAAGCATTAAGTGGTAAATGATTGAGCATGAAACGAATTTAAAAAATATGGGGTTTTACAAGAGAATTAAAAAGAAGGGGTTTTAGTTGTTATTTTCCCTGTGAGCGTCCAAACAATCTAGACTTGTGTCACATCTCCTATTTTTATATCAGTGTTGTTGTTCAGATATATATAAAAAGTATTCTCCTCTTTCAAAGAAAAGGCATGCATTAGAGTGTAATAGTTATACATTTCAGAACACCTGTTTTATGAATATTACATGTTTGTTACTTTGGTATATACATGTATATTTATTCTACGGTAAACGTAACGTGTAATAACAGAGTATGTATATGTTACACTGTTTTGATAAGAAACATATCTATTTCAAGGCCTTTTGATAATTTGCTGACTCAACAACCGCAAAAGAGAATATGTAAAACATTAAAAATAAATTAGTAAAGATAATTGTTATATACTGTTGTGGTAACCTGGTCTTCAACAAGGCCATTCTACCCTTATGTAAGTTTGGTAGCTTGGGTTACATAGCAAAGGTAGGTAAAAGAAGACTAAAAGACCGATAGAGTGTTATAAAATGAGAACAGATTCTACACTTTTGATAAGATCCATTGAACGTTTACATTTGTAATGAATGAGTAGAGTCGGACACTTCATTCACTGCACATTGTAAATGTCCTACACGCTGGATTTGGCTGCCTATTTCGGTTTATTTGGATATGAGTACCCAATTTTACAATGTTTTGATTTCGGTTTCTTACATTTTGACTAATGCTACTGATTAGATGTTACTCCTTGAAATGTACATATATCGAAATTTACCATGTTCAGTCAACTTGTCTTATCTGTTTATCGGCAATTAGCTACTTGAACGTCCCATGGGTAATCTTCCAAGTGATAAAGTCAATGTCAATTGATAGTGGAAATATTCTTCAAACAAGTAAAGAGGTGACCGACCTATTCAGATTATTTTGGCATGGAAAACAGAAGTGTCATTCATCTTACCCTTCGAAATGGACATGGGGTTGTCATTATAAGATAATAATAATAATTATAATTATTATTATTATTATTATTAATTTGTCAAGAGGAACGATAACTGAATTTAGGCAGGAATATAAAAGATTGATGGTGGTGTGATACCTATTTTGCCGTATGTCTTATGGACTTTGATGTGTTCGGGTATTGTGTTATATACTTTATTTGTTCACAAGACAGGCATATTCATTAAAAGATGGATTAACTATGATAACAGGATCGACAACTAAGTTTGTCCACACATATAAAATATGGATAAACTAAGTTTACAGGAACGACTCCGGACTTGGGACAGTAGAATGAAGATATAGAAACGTACAGCAATCACTGCTGACTTTGGACAGCTCCTGGCATTTGACTAGAAATTAAAGGAATGACAATCTTGCAGTACAATTCGTGCCGTTGGAAAGTAGAATAAAAATGGATAATATACCAGCAATGACTACTGAGTTTTGACAGGCACATGAAAGATGGATAAACTCTCAGAAGCGAGTCCTGACTTTAGACAGTAGATGACAGATGGGAAAACTAAAAAGTGAGCCTACCGAAAACCATTCTGACATCGTTTAGCCACTTGAAAGATAAACTTACAGAACCAAATTCTGACTAACTGGACCGAAGATAATTGAAGGATGGCCAAATATAAAAATGAAAATGACTCCTGAAATAAGAGAGACGCATGAAAAAATGATACATTAGCTAATGCCCACTGGCATTTTAAAGGCACATAAAAGATAAAATGAGTAACAACCACTAAAATTGTAGAAAGATAAATAAGTTATCAGGAACGACTATTAATTTTGGACAGGCACAAGATGTAAATATATATAAATAACTTATTACTTAAGACGATCACATGTCAAGATAATGGATAAATTAAAACGGCAACGAATCTCGACTTTGAACAGACAAATGACCGTTGGATGGGGCAACCAAAATACAAAATTACCAATGTTAAATGAATATGGAAAATTTAAGTATGCTATATGTACATTTCAAGGAGGGAGTAACCTCTCATCAGTAGCATTAAAACCGAAACACGACTCTTGTTTTGGGGGCATGCAGATAAAAGATGGAAAAAAAATCAACAATGACTTCTGATTTCTAACAGGCGCTTGAAACATAGACAAGGTAACAGTAACAGCTCCTGCCTTGGACAGGCACATGATAAAGACTGACTTTAGACAAAAGAATGAAATATAGACATATGTAGTTATTTGATATCATGGAGTCCAGATGATTTGCAACTTTTAAAACCATGAGGAAGTTTGACAATTTTCACGGCGAATTATGAAGAAATATCAAGGCATGCGATTTGATCAGACAACATATTTCAAACAGCAAAGAATGGGTACTATAGGCCTTTATTTCACCAAAACATTTTAATTTCAATACGACATCTGAAACAAGTTATTTACCTCAGAATAGGGTTTTGGTGACGTTTTTAATATTTGAGAATGTCAAGGATAGCTTGCCTTTAATAGCCATTTTTCCTCCTGGAAATATATGGCGAATCCATATCAGTCTTCATATACTTATATGTAAAAGTCTATAAGACATCACCACATCTAATCATGCAGATATAAAAATTTGTATTTTAATTAAACAAGATATGGAAACATCTTAACCAAACACGATTGGTCATGTGATTTAACGATTTCTGTCTGCCCTTTTGGTATCTTCAAATTCCTTTTACATCTTTTGTACTGAAAACCGTTTAAAATGACGTATTTATACACAAAATTCTTCAACTAAGAACGCCCGCCTGTAAGGTTATCTTTATATCATTGTTTTATACTGAAACTAAGAATGACCGCCTGTAAGGTTATCTTTATATCATTGTTTTATACTGTAACTAAAAATGACCGTCTGTACGGTTATCTTTATATCATTGTTTGATACTGTTACTAAGAATGACAGCCTGTACGGTTATCTTTATATCATTGTTTTATACTGTAACTAAGAATGACCGTCTGTAAGGTTATCTTTATATCATTGTTTTATATTGTAACTAAGAATGTCCGCCTGTAAGATTATCTTTATATCATTGTTTTATACTGTAACTAAGAATGACCGCCTGTACGGTTATCTGTATATCATTGTTTTATACTGTAACTAAGAACGCCCGCCTGTAAGGTTATCTTTATATCATTGGTTTATACTGTAACTAAGAATGACCGTCTGTACGGTTATCTTTATATCATTGTTTTATACTGTAACTAGAATGACCGTCTGTACGGTTATCTTTATATCATTGTTTTATACTGTAACTAAGAATGACCGCCTGTAAAGTTATCTTTATTTCATTGTTTTATACTGTAACTAAGAACGCCCGCCTGTAAGGTTATTTTTTATATCATTGTTTTATACTGTTACTAAGAACGCCCGCCTGTACGGTTATCTTTATATCATAGTTTTATATTGTCCTGTTTGGTATCAATTTGACATTTCGATCAATAATTTACAACAAAAGTAATTTTAGTAAATATTTTCTAGAATTTCTTTATCCTACATGATTTTGATACTTTTTTGCACTTGCATAATACCTTGTTTTCGTCGGCTCTGAAAGATATCCAGTCGGACGTGATTTGATTGATGTCTTGGCTTTAGAAAACCAGATATATGTTCAAGGCGTTTAGAAGCAAAAGATTTTCAACGTCGAAGTAAATGAATTTCATTTATTTTCATATTCTTTTCTCACATTTTTCTCAACATAATAGCAAAATATGTTTTTATTATAACAAGTAGCATGTCCTATTTTTGGTTTATAATAATTGCGTGTGATATAGAATTAGGAGACGGATTTAGATAAGTTTTTTCAAGGCCTGGGCGAAAGCTATCAATGTCTGTTTGTGCACGTTTTCGCTGGTTTTCTCTTAGACAATCATACACATCCCCCTTTCGATATGTTAGTGCGTCGTTAAGGATACCTGTCTAATAAAATCAATGATATATCCTCTCACAATTATTTCAAATCTTTGATTTCGGTCAATGTTGTTTGTAGGTAACGTTTTAGATTACATTACATAACATATGTGACATTAAACGCTGCTATAACTTGAGTAGTTTAGATTACTTTGTTTTTTCGAGCACTAAAGGCTTGTAATAGTACATTTAACCAAATAATTCAGCAACAAATCTTAAGTACATCACCACGTGAACTTATCAAAATGTTTTATTATTTTCGCCAGACATTTGCATAACAAAAACAACTATAATCAAATGTGAAATAAATTGATGAGGTTTATGACAACCGCGCAACAGAAATAAGAAAGAATTATTAGAATTTATGATCGCTTAATCAAGAGCATATATTGTTGCTTAGTATGTGCATATAAATATAATCAACAAAAGAATTTTCCCTGAATTGATGTTTTATGTTCCCATATAATCCCAATAACATTTAATAAATTTATTTGGTATCATTACATGTTATAATAAGGGGAGAAAGAAATTTTTAAGAAAAGATGAAACACTCAGCTCTCTGGGCTATCATAATGATAAAGACATTCAAGAAACATAAGCTGAGAATACAACAAAAAGTCAGTGATGTTCTTGGAGACGGTCTCATTAATTCCAAGAATGCCCCCTGGCTTATCGAGAAAAAGAAGCAGCTTAGAGGTACTCACTAGGCGACAAGTATCCAGAGCTTAAGTTGTGGCATCATGAGATAAAGAAAGCTCTTTCCACAGAAAGATAAGTGTAACAGTGCAAATATTACCTACTGTAAGATTGACTGAACTGTTTAGACTGTCACGGAACAATCTTAATTAAAACGTCAGAAGACATTGTCAAGCGGATTCATCCTAAAATGTTTATTTTCTAATACAATATTTGTACATTGATAAAGAGTAAGTTGTTCTTGACACTTAAACCATATCTACATCAAGTGGTTCTGTTTACTACTTCTGCTTCCATATAAAAGCATACAATCGGTGGTCCTGAATGCGTTAATTCTGTTTTCTATGTTTGTCTTTCGCTTCTTTTTGTTGGCCATAGTCTTGTTAGAAAATCGCTTCTTAAAGGAAGTAACTAACTGCCGAGTTGAAGTAATACAGTATTGAAATAATATCACAGTCTAAACGACAAACTGGATAAAACTCAGTTCATTATTATGAATTTATCCAGGCTTATTTCTAAGATATACTACTATGATTATAAAAATACTACTACATGAAATCAAATAAAGAAGGACATTAAATATGCACTAAATATTTCTTCCTCTCTATGCAGAAATGTTTTGGACGAGAAAGTGGGGCAATCGTTCCCAAAACAGTACAAATAACAGTATGTAAGGAACCTGTATATTTAATTAGATAAATCTGATAAAAATATACACTTAAATGAGACAGAATTTATCGCTTTACCTCAGGGACAAATATTTTATATTTATTCAGGATGAGAAAAAAAAATCGAAAATAAACAAAATTATCAAATGTTGTGGTAAAATAGGGCACGACAGGTAACGAAATTGAAAACTGTCTTTGGAAAGGGTGAGTGGTTGGTGTAACCTTTGAAACGGCGTCTTACTTCTCTTTTTCGAAAACCACAGAACGGGTAGGGAGTGTTGCATTCTCCAAACAAGTCACCCACAATGGTTCATGGTCAGGCTATCAGTATTATAACTGACACCCCAACCCATCCGTCAAGTTTTCACGCTGATTGGGCCATAGAGACTTCCCCGGTAGACGTAAACAAAGGTAAAAACAATACCTAAATTAATGTCATGAAATCATATTATATTGCAAATGCATCCAAAACAATACTTCACCAGATGCAAATGTTTTCCAAGTTAAATTGTATAGGGAATATGTTTTCAGTGTAGAATACCCATGCGAGAAATTAAAAATGCATAGTCCAAAGAGACAAGACAAATTTGAAACAAAATAAAGATAAAACCTTAACAAAAAGAACAAAAGCTTGGAATCCACGAACTCCTTTAAAAAATAGGAGTGGGATCAGGAGCTCTTGAAACTTGAACAAAGACAAAAACTCAGAAATCATTTAAAATGTTACATACTTTCCCTTATGGTTTATAATTTATAAGATTATTTAGTATTTCACAGAACGACACCAGAACTTGATTACTGGTTTTGTCGTGTCCATCACACTGTATGTCCCAGTCTGATAACACGTAATTTGCTAGGTAATAAAACACTCACTTGGTTGTTAGATTTAAATCATCTCTATCTATATCAGACAGATTTATATTTAAACAGAATTGGAGATATTATTTAGGTTTTATTTTCTCAGTACATCCAGCTTATTCTTACATTTCCCAGATATCTGTTTGGATGAGTCAATCACACAACACATTGTAAGCTTAAACTGTGTTGACACTATATTTATCAAACTTTTTTTCATCTTGTATATGCCCCCTCATACTTTTGATGTGTACAGGTTTATAACTCGAATTTGACCGAATAAACCTCACCAAACATTAGGATTACTCAAACCAATATTTGATGGGAGTTTGAAGAATTATCTATATACGATTACAATTCAGTCCAGTGTTGAATGCCCATGTGAGAGATATAATCCAAAGAGACCAGACAAATTTGAAACAAACTAAAAGATAAAACGAAAACAAAAGGAACAAAGGCTTAGAATCCATGATCACCTTGACAAAACAATAATGGGATCAGTTGCTCATGAAGGGTAAGCTTCCCCTGTCTTGCGCGCAACACCCGTCGTGGAATCCTAAAACTCTAACCGGGTAAACGGTAGTACGAGAGGAGGTCAACTTATTTTTGTTTTACCGTTAACAGATACATTACTAGCACTGAGATACACTGATAGCGAATGGATGAATTAATTTGTGAAGGCAACCATAATATTTTAAGAGGGATGACTCATCTTTTATTGGATGTATTCGCGTTGTCATAATATATACCGGCTTTGACTACTGAGTAACACGACGGGTGCCACTAGTGGAGCAAGAGCTGCTTACCCTTCTGGAGCCCCTGAAATCACCCTGGTTTTTGTAGGGTGACTCCAGTTTTAGTTTTCAGTGTAGTGTTGTGTGTTCTATGTTTGTTTTCGTTTTATTTTGTTGGCCATGGTCTTGTCTGTCTTCCAACTTAACGATTACTGTCTGTTTGTATCTTCGAATTCCTTTTAAATCAAAAACTGATCTGTAAAACCGCTTTTCAGTGGTATAATACTGTAGTCAAAATTTGGTTGATTAGTTGTCATTTTCTACTCATGTAAAATTGTAATGTAATAGGATTGTCTTTGTTTAATTAGTCATTTACCATTTTTTTCAATAGATTAAACCAATTGTCTTGTTTTATGAACATATTTACGTTTTGTATTTTGGGGGCCTTTTACAGCTTCTATTATAGTATGGACCCCGGTTCATTATTATAAGCCGAAATGGTCACTTGTAAAATTCTTGATACATATTTGTGGCATAGTTGTGGCAAATTTTCTTTGGTATAGTAAAGTATAGGAAGATTATATTATGGCCTAGCTCATGTTGAAAGCTATAAGAACGACAAATGGGTGTGAAAGTTTCCCAATATGCAAAATTCGATAGATCACACCCTAACATTTGTAATTTATGAAATTTATGAAATAGATAAAGTGCATTCAAACGCGCACGTACTTGTGGCGATATGAAGATAGGCAATTTAGAAAAATGGACTTTGTTCATAGAATCATGATGACTTTTGAGGCATTTTCAAAGAGTATTTATTTTGTGTTCACTGACCTTTATGTTTATATTTTAACATTTTATGTGCTGAATGTTTTAATATCGTACCAATTTTAAAAAGTAAATAAAATGAATATTATATATTTCTCCCATAGTGAGAAACATGATGTATATATTTTAAAATATTACTCGTCATGTAAGAATCTTTTATTAGAATTTCAATTCTACTATTATTACATATTTCTACAAAGGATAAATAATATTGATGTAATATGCCAATGCATATTCAATGCTAATCCATGTAATATGCCTGTAAGACGGTCTTTGAAAAATCATTTAATAATTAATGGGCGGGGTTTTTCACTCGAATTGACAATGAATTAAACATTCAGAGTAATAATAACAATAATATTGTGTAATCCGTGTAATATGCAAAACTGTATGTCCCTCCATGTCGTCCATTATGCCTTCAAACCTTGGGACATATTTTGACATATTACATACGGAAAACACAATAGAATTATATAAATATTTACAGAGACATCAATACATTATGGTCTAAGGAAAGAATCGCCTTCCTGAGTAATTTATATTAGTCGCGGATATTATTATTTTTCGAAGCGATAATGCAGCAAGTCGCTGTAAAAAAATATTGCATTCTGTTAAATAAAGGTGTTTAAGTCGTGCAAGAATAAATGATTTTTTAGCGTTATTTGTTTGGTACATTTTTAAGAGTTAGATTTACCCCAATTGGGAACATATTTTTGACACGTTTATGATTCTTTTCATAAAAAATCAGTTTTAATGCGATAAGAAATCTTGGGTGATAAAGTAATTACAATTAGTAGTAATTACTGGTAATTTAACGGTGTCATGAAGATAATAGAACTTTACATCATAGTAAAAGAACATAAATAGCAGATATAAATTAAGACAGACAAAACTTGTGTTGCTTTTAATTGATTTCTGTCTCGGGTTCATTAAATGTCTATTACCACTTTTAAAAGAATAGCCTTTCACTGTATAAACAATGCCGTGGAGATCGTTTCACCCCATGTTAAAGATTGGTTTGTCTAAAATAAAACATCAGTCTGTGATTATTTATTGAAGGGTAAGATCTCCTCCATATCAACAAACACACTCGAATTACCTACAGAATAGAGACAATAAAGTTTTGTATGCATTAACATTTGTAAAAGTATCAGTGTAATAAGTTTTGCAGCAACAATGTCCAGTGCTTCAAAACAGAATACAAATATTTCTGTCATGATATTCAACCGATAATTACTCCTACAGCTGAATGTCATGTAGACGTCAAAACGGTAGAATAGCCACACACAAAGCCAAAAATCAAATATATAACACAAATGGTAAAACAAACTTGGAATTTTCGTTTGTTTGATGCATTGTCATGGGATGGGGAAGGAGGTGTTAAACGTTTAGGACAACCTCAGCTCGCCCTCGTTGTATGGGGTTGCTCAGGCTTTGGTTTTCCAAAAACAATTTTATGTGAAGTTGCTTCTTCTGTATATGTTCTTTTGACCATCGTTATGTCAGCTATCTGACGATTTCTGTCTATTCTCATTATTCGGAGACAATAAGCAAGACTATCCTAAACTTTATCAAATGTATTACAAAGTATAAATTGAAGACTTTTAAGCTAGAGATTAATTTAGTATCTAAAAATCTACCAGGAGTCGCAATACCAAGTGGTTGGATGAAAATGATGCAGCAAACTAAAACTGAAGGGCCTGTCAAGTCCAGCGAGAGATCAAAATAGAAAAGGGGGATATGGAGTAAATTTTCATGACACAAAAATCTTATATATACAAGAAAATTCTACGCAAACTGCACAGTCCAACGAGACAAGACAAATTTAAAACAAACCAAAAGATAAAACGTAAACAGAAGGAACAAAAGCTTGGAATCCACTAAGAGGACAAATTGATGGACATGGCAGTCCCGAGAACATTGTAATGACGGAACAAGGAACCAAATGTACATACAATGCGGATGCCACCAAAGCAGGGGTGTGCCGGAGAAGGTAATCAGTGTCTTTCTTATTAAAGACACTTAATACGTTTTCCATTTTCCAATTCGGCATAATTCATTTCAGACTTAAAGAGATTAAAACCTCCAAGCGAAGAAAGTGAGCAGCCTGTTTTAGGTTTTATGCCAATATCGATGTCACTTTAATACACCAAGAAAACTCTGGAGCTAATATATCAAGATTGAACAGCAATTTATTTCTTAAAATAATACTATAATGTCAAGATGTCATTTCCAAACTTCTTAATTAGCTGGCATTATCTGAAAACCGACAAGCTGATGATTGTCTGGAGATAATCCTTACATTTTAAACAGGTACTGATAACACTTGGATTGCTATGATATGGATTATCTTTTTAAAAATCATAGAAATAACCGAATGTTAATCCCTTTCTTTAGAAATAATACTTTGGTGTCATGCTCTCTGTTTATAATTTGCATGAGTTAGCGTTATATTTGTCTTCAGTTTACGTATGGCGATAGCAAAATGTAAGATACTGATAAATTAGAAAACTATAATGCCTATCCCTGTTAAAATGATCACAGATCATTAATTAAAGCCGAATAAGTCACTGCCAAAGAAAACAATACACTGTGCAACTCATACAAGACATCCTTAAAATTACTTTGAAAAGTACCTGAACAGTAACAGATAAAAATCACATTCATTTTTTCTCAGTCAATGAAAAGATATCCAAAGCCTTCCCCGATTAGTGGTCGAAAGAATATATTTTCTTAAACAAATTGATGCTCGAAATGTAATGAAACCAACCTCTAGCATTGTCGTTTTGTAAATAGTTTCATATTTTGTATTTTGGGGACTTTTACAACTTCCGTTATGGTGTGGACTCTGGTTCACTGGTGGATGTCTCAAGGACAATCGTACCACATCTCCTATTTTTATATCAATACCTTTTTCCAGATAACAAAAATAGTACGTTTGTGAAGATTTGCATGCAAACTCACATTTTAAACTATTTGTATAAAGCAGCAATGAAAATGTTAGTGTTTTTGCCAACAAATTTAAGTTTCAAAGTTCTGACAATAATATCTTTGAATTAGTTTATATTGAAACTGAAAGTTTAAAAGGATTTTTATTAAACCTATACACCGTATGATTTATGTTTCTATAAAATTACCGATGATATATCTCCTGTTTAACTGAAGTTGTTAGACATTGTCTTTATGGTAACTTAAAGTTCAGTCTTGTAAAATTTCTCCGTAAACTTTTCCTATTGATCATCAATAAAGATGTGAAAGTTACTTATGATGATACTTATCTCGTCCGTTATGAGATATAGTTATCCGGACAGGTAAATGTTTTCCCATATCAATTGTATAACAAATATTTTATGATTTCTATTGAAAGGTATAAATCATTTCAAGATATTTATTTATAACATGAGTTTTCCAATTTGATGCGATTCATCAAAGAAAATATTTTTTTATTTTACGCAATCGCTTATTATTTGTTCTGCGCGATCTAGGGTTCGTTACAAGTAATAAGACTCCAACCCTGTTGGAAGCAAAATCAGGACTTATACGTAAAAAGATTAATATAAAAGTTATACTTGCTGGACCTGTGATGAAATGATTGATCCTGTTTATTTCCTTCTCCATAACATTTTTATCCGTTTCGGCAATAAAATTTATTGACAGGTCGTAGGCATTCCAATGGCACAAATTGTGCTCCTTTATAGCATATTTGTTTTATCACTGTTAAAAATCTCAGGTTATGGCCAAATTCACAAGGATCCTTTAGATCTGATTTGATAGACAAAGGAGTAGGTACGTTAACCCCCATATTTGGCCCAAATTTTAGATTTTGTGCCACAAATATAAGTTGTTGTGAAAATGCTCTTTAATAATTCATTACTTTTTCTTGTATACCTTTCGTCATTGCGATAAAATGAAAGGGTTTATTTGACTA
>JAULBM010330533.1:0-13054 GCA_032357055.1 Geukensia granosissima
GGCTTTGACTACTGAGTAACACGACGGGTGCCACTAGTGGAGCAGGAGTTGCTTACCCTTCCGGAGCACCTGAACTCGCCCTGATTTTTGTAGGGTTCGTATTACTACAGCTTTAATTTTCGGTGTAGTGTTGTGTTTTCTATGTTTGTCTTTCGTTTCATTTTGTTGGCCATGGTCTTGTCTGTCTTACGACATAACGATTTCTGTCTACCCCTTTTGTATCTTCGAATTCCTAATATTTGTGTACAAAAGTACTCCGGTGTATCAATAAAGTCAAATGCACTATTAAGGTTTACAATATATAGGGCCGTTTGATGCACTTTTAAATTGGAACGCATGTCTTAGAAATACGTGTATAACGTATCGCAGTACCAGTATTTAAAAGCAAACATAAGGAATCTTTTCTATCCTATGCTATTCTGGTTCCCGCCCTATCATGCATAATTGCATTATCGTAGTGCACCACGTGAAAAGGAAAATTTCTAGTTACATTCATAGACAAATTAAAATGAGGTATACGCATTCACGATTTTTTTATTTGATTGGATTTATAGCTTTTCACAGGGAGTGGTATTCCAACCTTGTTTGAGACCTTTTTTACTCGTGGTTGAAGTGGAGTCTCTCTGACGTTTACCCAATATATTTTTATTTCCATATAGAGTCAATGAACGAAGATAAGAGTAAGTAAGAATAATTACCAGGGGGGATATCAGGTTAATTGTTGGAAAGATGTAAACTGTATCTTTTCAACATGCATTCTAGTACCCAAAAAATAAATAAAAGCATGCAACTCAAGCATGGGAAGCTATTTACGACATCTATCCAACACAACAGAAAAACTCCTTAATAATTTTTAAAAGATAGAGTATGGAATATATGCCAGAATCGTACATGCACATACGTTTATAACATATGTTTAATGCATGTAAAGAGCTGTCCTGGATTTACATTCATCATACACCCTAGGGGCCAAATATAGAGAGAAAAGTCAAACTTATTGATTTTATAGTTGCAATCATCATTACTCTTACACATAACATTTCTCATTTAATAACTTTCAAGAGAACTATATATTTACATGTATATGGTGTGCGGTGCTTATATTCATGACAGTACTACATATAGCTACAGATGTGACTGCCTCTAACCTATCTCCAAAAACCTGGTGTTAAGTTAATCCTGATTAACACTTGTGTTGGAAATAACTCAGTCTATTCAAAGAGCGAATCGAAGAAAGTGTTTTTTCTGTGGACGTTAAAGTTTTCTTTCGAAACGCTGAAACTAAGAAGACAGTTGGTGTGGAAAAAATTAGATTTAAAAATTAATTAAAATTGATGATTTTTCTGTCAGCTTTGTCAAGCATATAATAAAATATCGAAAAGCACATGATACATGAGTTGTGTTATCACTGATGCGAAAAACAAATAATAATGACACCTTGTTCAGGCAGTTTTCATCTTCTTTAATGGAAATTGACAAGTCGAACAAGAAAAAGGTGAATAAGAAATGGTTAATGACTTAATCGTTTTCTCTCTGCGAAGTGCAGCTTTAACGTCTAAAATTTGGCATATTTTAAACGGAAGGCTTAATCAAACATTCAGTTGTCCGTTTGAACTGCTACGATTTTCTCAAGCAACAATTGATCGTATGAGATGTTTTCTACAGCAACAGCTATGGTTTTATAATCTTAGAGCTACGGATTTTCATAAAGAACAATACAAATTATGATGATAAATCACACAGAATAACATAATATCAACCATCATTCCAATACTGCAATATTTATACATACAACTATATGAAAAATAAAAATAAAGTATTGAATGAAATGAATCTCAGGAACGACGCACCATATTTCAACAACATGCAATTTCAAAATATAAGTCTTTTCACGGGACTTCAGTTGTGTTTCGCAAAGCCGGCTCTAGAACGCCTAATTAATTTAAATTTAACAATAAGGAAAATGATAAATTATAATTAATTTAATAATAATAGTAATAATAAAACTTTACTTGACAACCAAAAAGTTTGGTCTACAAACATTTCTTATAGCAAAAAATTGTTCTGATCGGATGAAAATTTGCCAGTAATCTGTCCGTCATTTGAAGTGATTTGTTGTAGTGCTGATATGTGGATGGTCCTGAACCAAACTTGTAAATCATTTACCAAGACATGTAAGATGCTGCCACGAAACGTCATAGGAAAACATCTAACCCTTAGCTTTCCAAACTTTACGTTCAGATCTTATCTTACAACTTTGCCAATACTCTTAACTTGGCAAATATGCTATCTAAATTGTTTTCTACCTTTATCGCAGATTGAATGACATGTTATGTTGCAGGATGATCAGTAGATGGCAATCTAACAAAATATTGTCCTATTTGGTCACAGTGACCTCATGCACATTGTAGTTAAACATAAGACCCATTAGGCAGGTTCGGTTTATTATAGGAGGAACTGTCACAGCAGACTCGACTAGGTTTTATAAAAGGGCATGGCTGAAATTGTCGCTCGACCTCATATGGATAATATATTGACCTTGAATACACCTGCTTATTGTTGTTATCCTAAAAACTAATATAGAGATAAACTGTAAGTTCCAATCATACTAAAATATCGAAATTGCCTATCGACTACTTTTGGAAATTTTTGCATTGGATTCACGCTTTCTATTTTTGCATTTCATCTATGTGTCTTCTGCTTAGGAAAAACATGGTATTGTTTTCACAGTTGAGCAAATCATGTGCAAGGCTTCCAAAAGCATTTGGTTTGTCTGTTATGTTACGCGCATTATACGATTTATTGTTTGTCGCTCCGGTTAATGTATATTCTCTATTTTTATCCAGAATGATGATAAAATATACAAACTGCTGATTACCTATAGGGGGTAAAAGCGCTTTCTAGGCTCATGTTTTAGATATTTCTTTGATTTATATAGAATGAAACCGTTAGTTTTGTCTACAAGAAATGATATTGTTGCCTTTGAAGTCAATTTTACTCTTCGATTCTATGTAAAAATTGAAGCACTTATTGACAATGTACTATTGAAAGCCGTAACGTCTACTATAATAAAAAAAACCTTATGTCTACAACTTCTTTTGACGTCTGTAATCCCTAAAAAGCATTTAAGAAGATTTGAGGTGTACCATTGATATCGCCTTTTTCGATATTTGTTGTATGATGTAATGTATCATGTAGTGTATAAAAGCTCGCATAATAGAGTAATCGGAGAATGTCACAACGCATGGTTTTTACTTTTGAACATACATATTATACATTTATCATGTAAGGTAAACGTGCAAATGAAAGTTACAGTACTGAACTTGTTTAATGATAAAGACTTCTGTTCGAGAGCATCTCTTTAACATGAACTCATAATACATTTATGGTTTGTACTTTTTTCAGTATAAAAATTATAATTTTCTACATGGATCTCAGTACAAAATTTTCTACAAGCGTACATATATAATCTTAGTTTTGTCACGAATGATGCAGTCTCCTGATCATGCGAATATAAATTAATTGAAATTGATGACAATATAATTATCAGGGAAATTTCAGTCTTATTACATCTGGTATGCTTGAATAAAATGTGAAATTTACCTTACAAATGGAAAGTCAGCGACTCAAAGTGGGTTAATTTTGTGCACATTGGAGTGTTTACAGCCTGCTTACTTATCTGGGTTCCTAGAATTGGAAAACAAATCATTACATTAGCCAATTGTGCTTTTGTTCAGAATTTCATGAACTACTTTCAAGAATCGACGTTGCAATACATAATTTTGAAATCTTATGATTTACTTGTAAACACTAATAACATAAAACAATGAAGAATTTAAATTCAAGATAGGATATCAATACGCTAAAAATATGCCTCGATATTGTTTGAAACAAAAAAAAAACAAAGCGAAGCAGATTCGCTTGGTTTTGTGTTATGCATTGTATCATAAAACTACAGTAGAGATTTCGAGGACATTGTTCTTGTAATTGATAAATATTTGGAAAGCAAATATCTTTTAGGCTGAAGAAGATCGCAATTTCTCACATATGGGACAATAGTTTCCATGGTTTTTAATGGTTCAGGATTTCTTGGTCTTACACAGAGGGTGGAAGACATGATACACGCATTTATTCCCTCCATATTCATTTTTATTGATAGTTACCATAATATCGATTAAATAAAATTATGATTGAAGCGTACAATAATAGAAATGTTGAATTAACTTTCACTGTGGCATTTATATTGTGTATACACGCAGATTTTTCAAAAAGTCTAGGAGAGAAAAAGTCTGACAAAACAAAAAACAAACACCAAGAAGACGAATATGTTCCTCAAGTGGTCAGAAGACTGGAATTAATAAGCTTCCTACAAATTCAGATATCGATATCGTAAAATTACTGAAGAGGAAATGAAGTCAGTTATCAAGAAATTCCTGTAGCAATCATACAATGGCTATACAAATGTAATCACGAAACGGAAACAGTCGAAAAATCACATAAATACATGTAGATCAACTTGTAGAAACTAAGAAGAAAATGAAAAAAGTTGTCAAAAAGTTTTATCTTTTCTAGTAACTGAAAATGAAAAAAGTTGTCAAAAAGATTTATCTTTTCTAGTAACTGAAAATTTTCGAACGAAGACAGAGATAGTTAATTCATATAAGTCTTAGCACTGCAAAAAACACGAATAAAGCATTAACAAAAATGTACAATGTTTGCAAGGAACCTTGTGCTGCATCAAGACAGGTACCACAGATATAGTTATTGTGCACTAATTAATGTGGCACAGAAAACAAAGGATTACACAAACAAAAGAATGAAAAATGTCTTTGTAATTGAATAATTAATTATCCTAGGATGACAAACTTATCAGAAACATTATCTAAATTATGACATAAATATAAAGATTTGATATTACATTTTTTATAGTTGCAACCAGCCGTCAATAAACAAAGGGATATCAAATCCCACATTTACGAAAACGTGTTAAAAAGCTCGTAAATTTAAACAAATTCTCATGGTCTGGAAATTCACCTTAAGAAACCTCCGTAAAGGGTATCGTCACAGCATTATTATCAATCTTTAAATATCATTTTTTTTTGGTTTTATATGGACTTTCTTGTAAATAGATTTAAACTTAACTCAATCGTATATATTTGTTATAACATTTTCTACTGCTTGTCTACATATTTTATAATTGACATTAGCTTAATCCCATGTTTTTTTTTTTTACTTCAAATGGTATACTACACTTAATTCAATTGGACGTTTTTTTATTGATATTGTAGTTAAGGAAAACTAATTAGTTTCCTGATCGGTTGCTTTTGGGTTTTGAACTAGCAGACAGCAACTGTGAGAACTCTTTCGAGGTTAATACTTCTATTGTATAATGTATTATTTTTAATTGTATTTTTTGTTGGTGTTCAGTATCGCTCTAAAGTGTTTAAAAATCCATTCAACCGATTTTTACAGTGTGTTTTTATTCATGATTTGTCACACCAATGTCCCAGGTTAGGGGAGGGGTGAGCGCTCACAAACCGGTTAAACTCCGCCAGATACTTATGTTACTGTCCCCAGCCAGTAACCTATAGTCCAGTGGTTTTCTTTTTTTAATTAGTCAGTTATTGTTGTTTGTTCACAATTTTTTTTTTCAAAATATTAGGTCGATTGTCGTGTTTTATGAATATCGGGCCCTTTTGCAGTTTCTGTTATTGTGTGGTTGATTGTTGAAGGCCGCAAAGGGACCTGTAGAATTTTAGAGTCGTCTGTCATTTGATGTATGGCTGTCTTATGCACAATAATGCCACATCTCCTGTTTTTATGACTGAAAGATTGACAGGAATGATATATTTCGATATTATACTGGCTACTGAATGTCATTTGTGAGTTTGGTTGAATTTTTTGAGTGGTAAATGAG
This sequence comes from Geukensia granosissima, assembly GCA_032357055.1. NCBI lineage: Eukaryota > Metazoa > Mollusca > Bivalvia > Mytilida > Mytilidae > Geukensia > Geukensia granosissima. The sequence continues at coordinate 5,918 of JAULBM010330533.1, forward strand.
TAGTTGCGGATTGGGAATGCTTCGTTGTTCGGCATTATCACGTATCTTAGTTTAGATGACCACCAAAATTTAATTATTGATATTGAAACTGAGGCTATGGCGGACAGCTGTGTTTTTTTTCTCTGTGCAAACTCCGATATAACACGTATAATTGCATGCTGAAATAGCTCAAGATGGAGGGTTAATGAAGGGCTAATATAGAAATGACAATAAAACAGAGATTTTCCACGTTATGAAGTTTAAGAGTAGCCCATTAAGGCGCCCCTGCATGTCCTCGTCAGGGTCAGAGACAGACTCCCCCTCTAAAAAAGACAACACACTTTAAACAAAAGTATGGATGAAATGAAATTGAAGCAAAGTCAAGAATCGTTTCAAAGGTCTGTACACCCAGAATGTCAAACCTTGAGAGTAAACTTGACAAAAATCTAGTTTGTATTGTAGAGTCGTTGATCAAGAGCGAGACGCACCGGTGCAACCCAACGTTATACAAGACCCTCATCAAGCCGAAGACTCCGAACCGCCGGAGCCCACTCCAGAATAGCAATTAACGTATCCCCTGACCCAGATTACTCTGTCCTAGATATTTGTGTATGGAACTTTAACGGTCGATTGAAAACAAAACGGACAGTAAACAATTAAGGAAATATATAATAGAAAACATTGAGAGTGACATATTTGGTCTCTGTGAAACACATTTTAAAGATGATAATGGAATTTACATACCAGGATACACATGGTATGGGAACAACAGAAAAAACTTGTTGTGCCGAGCAGTCCAAGGGTCAGGGGGAGTGGGTATTCTAGTGAGGAATGAACTCTTGAATGATTATTTTGCTACTGTATTAGATAAATCTTACGAGGAAATTTTATTTATACGACTCACATTATATAAACATTTGTGGTGCATATCTCGTCCCGGAAGGATCAAGTCGAGGAAATGTTGTACAGGAATTTTATGATGTGCTCATTTCACAGGTATACTTGTTCTATGATGAGAATCCAATGACAATTATGGGTGATCTGAACGGAAGGCTTGGAGACAAGCACTTGAGACTTTAATCCAATGATTGATATTTGGAATATACCACAAAGACAATGCATTGACAATACCACAAACAGTTATGGTGACTATTTAATGGATTTCATGTCAGATTCGAAAACATGTGTGCTGAATGGTAGATATGAACCCACAAAAGACAATTTCACATGTGTATCTCCAAGAGGTAAATAGTTGTTGACTATATGATTGTACCACATTCACAATATGAATTTATACAATACTTTCAAACTATGCTCGTGTCAAAATGTATAGAACAATGTAAGGTACAAACTGGTAATGCAACAATACCAGATCATTCAGTATTTCAATGTAAAATCTTTGTTTCAAATTACAAGGACATGAGTAAAAGGTACGAGGAATACAAACAATAAGGGAAGTAACTCTACCAACACGCAAATATAATACAAATGTTATACCGATAGATATGTTTGCAAACGAGAGATCAGCATGAGCCATTGATCAGTTAGTTGAGCGATTAAGCCGAAATCAAAACAGTAAAGAAGAAATTGATGATATATATAGACAATTTGTGGAAATGATGGGCAATGAAATGAGTGAAAAACTAACATTTACAGATAAAACACATAAATCTAGAAGGAAAAATGGGAAACATAAGAATAAAAGTATTGGAATGATGAACAAACTAAAAATTGGCAAAATGTCAGAAATAATGAAATTTTATTTTTACAGTGTAAAAATGATAAAGACAAGAAGATACTCAGACAAATGTTTAAAGAAAGCAGCAAAGAATTTGATAAGCAAGTACGACAAGCTGAACGTCAATATAAAGCACGACAAAGGGACTATATAACAAACCTACAGACAGAAAATTCGAAAAAGTTTGGCATGAAATTAGAAATCTTGGGCCTGCTACAGACAAATAATAAATTGACTGTGTCATATTAGAGAATGGGCGATATCTTATGATCCAAAGGACATTTTAAGAAAGTGGGAAGATGACTTCTCAAAACTATTAACAGATACAGGAAATACGAATCAGGTTAGTGATGATTTTCTTGACAATACACGCAGTCTACTTGAAGACTTGGAAAAACAGATGGATGAAAATTCAGACCATGAAGATATGGAAACCAATTATGTTATGAACTCAGAGTTAACTATCGATGAACTAACGACTACATTGAAACAAGCAAAATCAAATAAATATACTGGGATCGGAAACATTCCAAACCCAAACGAAATCTTAAAATGTACAAGAATAAGGGATTTACTTTTAAAATTGTTTCAAAAGTGTTTTGAGAATAATATTGTACCAAGTATATGGGATTTTAGCATCATTCATCCAATTCTTAAGAAAGGAAAAGACTACAAAATTACAGTTACAGATCCATAAGTCTTATGTCAACCGTAGCAAAATATTTAATAGTATTCTATGTAAAAGAATTACAGAATATTTAGACACCAACGATCTACTTTGTGAAGAACAGAATAGCTTTCGAAAGTTGCGATCATGCATTGATCATATTTACACACTTATACTGTTTTACGGAAAAGAAAGTCGAAAAACCAGCCAACCTTTCTATGCTTTGTTGATTTTGCCCAGGCGTTTGATTCCATTGCACACGACTTACTTGCAAAGTTATTAAGTATTGGCATTAGTGGGAAAATTTACAGAATGATTAAAACAATGTATAAGAATCTACAGAGTTGTGTAAGGATTGATGATATGGCAACTGATTGTTTTACAATAGATCATGACGTCAGACAAGGAGATAGCTTAGCACCGCTGCTCTTTGCAATCTTTATAAATGACTTGGCTATAGATATGAAGAATTTGAACTTAGGTATTGAGATTGCAGCCAATGAAAAACTCAGTATACTTGTGTATGCTGACGATATAGTTTTAATGGCAGACAGTGAAGATGAACTGCAGAAGATGTTAGATACACTCAACGACTAGACAACATAATGGCATCTTGAGGTGAATTTGGACAAACAAAAGTTATGCATTGTCAAAAACAGTCAACACGAGTTACAGACAGACAATTTAAGTTAGGAACAAATACGATATGTGTTCTTCATATAGATATCTGGGACTCGAGGTTTCTGAAACATGTGACTTTACTGATGGTGTCAAACTATTGAATGATGCCGGTAGTAGGCGCTAGGAGCACTGACAGCAAAACATTTTAACACAAATGGACTCAGTTTTTAAGTATTTGAAAAACTATATTTCCATTCAGTAGTGCCAGTGACTGATTATGCATCCGAATATGGGGATACAAGAAATATGATTTTTTTTTTTTTTTTGGATAAAACTAATTCTAGAGGCCAGAACATTTCTTGTTGTTGGAAAGAGGGCGCCGTTGCCCGTCTTAACATGTGACACTTGTTGGTTAGATGTACAATCACGTCATCACATGAATATGGTACGTCTCAGGACTAGACTTATAGGTATGCCACCAAATACGATTCCGAAGAAAGTTTAGTTATGGAACAAAGAAAATTCTACAAAAAATTGTTGGACGTCGGAAGTGAAGTTATCTTTGACAGAATGTGGTAAAGCTGATTTTTTTTCGTGAAAACACTACAAATGGAAAGAGTTCTAAAAAATTTGTCGAACTAATCAAACAGAAATTAGTAGATTACTGGGCTACAAAATAGAATTCCGATGCGGAAGGAATGCCAAAACTGCGTACATACAAAGAAATCAAGGATTGTTACCGCCAAGAACCAATTATTTGTAAAAATGTCATCAAAGCAACGTGCTGTAATCTCAAGTGTGAGAAGTGGTACTCTTCCGATTGCTGTTGAAACAGGACGTTACTGAAAAACTCCATTGCAGGAAAGACTTTGTGAACAATGTAAAACACAATCAATTGAAGACGAAAAACATTTTCTGTTACATTGTAATGCATATTCAGTAGAACGACGAAGACTGTTGGCTAAAGTTGATGAAAAACTGGAAATGTCAATTATCGAACTAAATAGAAATATTTAAAATTCTACTAAGTAGTCCAGAAGTTATATGTGATGTTGCAAACTTTCTTTTGTTGGCTACTGCGAAAGGTCACTTAACATTTGGAACGTAATTAATTACAACTTAAAACCTAAATTACGTGGTTTTATTTACTTCATTTTACTAAAATGACATTTTATTTTTTATGATAAAAATTTGTTCTTATGTACTTTATAGTGTGACATTCTGATGGATACATTGTATTTGAATAAACGTACTATCTTTATCTTTATAAGTGTCATTAATCAGTATTGATAGAAATTTTAATCACAATTACTTATATACTTAAAATAGAACTAAAATATTAGTTGTGTATTTTTAAAAGGAAACTTAAATAATATTTATATCATAAACTTGCTTGATCCAAGGGAGGTAACTCCAGTTTTTTTATTACATTATTGTAATCATGGAAATAAGACATTTTGTCTATTTCATTTTTTTGTTTATTTTTACACAACATGTCTTATAGTCCTCAATAAATCATGTTAAGTAGAAGATAAAAATTTATATTTAAACAAGAATTAACATCTGTTCAAAGATAGTGCATCATAAGCCTTTTAAGGCTGGCTGAATTACTGTGTATTGCATAAATAATTATATCAGGCTGCACTTTAAAAATAAAATATTTCATATCATATCATTTCATATCATATCATATTGACTTGGAAAGAAAATAAACAAGAAGCGCTTGTATACTTTGAACTGAAGATTGTGTGAATGGAGGAGTACTTAGCGGCTTGGGAATGTCTACCCACCAGCCCAACCCCTTTGTTCAGCATACTCACATATGACTGAGTATAATATTGATTTGGTAAGAACATAAAATAGATACTGCAATACTATGCATGGTACTGAAGATTGCTTGTAAGTTTAATTGAAATATGTTTTGTGGTTAGGAGGAGTAGCGGATTAGAAAACTGTGAAGCCGACGACGACACAGACGACGGAAGTATTTGCTTGCTATCGCCCTGATATACAACAGGCGACACAAAAAAAATATCGATTTTTAATACTGTGTGAACATGCACATCATAATTGATAACGAAACCTTACCAAATTATGTTTTTATTCTGTTATAAAACAGTATAAAATTGAAATTCCACAATCACATTTCAAATTTAACAAAATGATCTGAAAGATCTGTGTAAGGGCAAAGATATACAGTATTAGAAGTAGGAAATATTTGTTTTTATTTCTGTTCTTCATTTCAGTGCTGGGATTAAAATGACACATGTGTTTCTTAGTCCCAGTTTCAGTGTTACAGTTTAAATTTAAACTGAAAAACTCATTCATATTATACGGATTCAAAACAGAATTCCAAATCCTTTTAATCCGTTTATAAAATTTATAACAAACATTTCCGTACAATCTACATCTTTTTAGACCTTAATTAAATAACATCAGTAATGACTCCTTGATATATAGAACAATTTCTTGTTTGTTGTTTACAAAAATTCTTCTATTAATTGGCTTTGATCAAATGTATGGTTCAATCAGTGAAATCAATAAATGTCTGAAAGTAAGATTTAAGGTCAAGAACTTGACGTTTTATGCATATCGAAACAGCTTCAGGTTCAGATTCAATATTTTATTAAAGTCTCACCACTTGTACAACATATAAAAACATATACATAAATCATACATATGCTAAAACATTAAAAGCTTAAGCTTATGACAGTAAGATACATACAAGTGCCATTCTATTTAGAATTATGAGAGACGGTTATTATAATAAATACACATATAAAACGTATGTATGGATATATAAACAAAATACCACACATTTTGAAGATGATAATTATCTATATAAAATACTGGTTCTCCTACATAAAATGTTGTAGCAGGCTTTAGCAACTACCTGACACACTTCTAATTAAATAAACTTTTCATCATCCGACAATGTATGTTATGTTACAAAACTTCAGCAAATAAAAAATTTCTGAAATCTGCATATAATGGACACATCATTAAAACATGTTTTCCATCTTCAATGTGATTTTTCAATGAAAAAATACTCTATCAACAGCAGGTTTATTTTCATAGCGCCCAGCTTCAATTTTTAAAGGGGCAACACCACATCTAAACTTTGCAAAGGACTTCTGTATCTTTAAGAAATATTTTGAATTAAATAAGATTCAGTACAATAATTGGTCTTGTATAATTTATAAGTACGTAATTTATTTCCAGTGCCCTGTAACAACAATCTATTCTGCCATTCACACATAAATTTATCAAATAAAAAATTTTCAAGATGTATCATATTATTTTTATCAAGTATATTTCCTAGGCTTGCTTATGAATCTAAGTTGCATCCTTTGAGTTTAGTCATTACTCTAGAACACCAGTTTTTCTTGTTACTTACAGCATATCAATATGACCATTTGAAAACTTTATAATTAATTCTATTATTCACACTACATCTGGTCCAATGTCTTAATACACATGTCCATTGTTTTATACTCGGATGTCTCCTGCCCATGTCACCATTAATAGCATCGTTTGGTGTATATTTGCCAAAGCCCATATAAAATCTGATAGCCTTGTTCTGGACAGCGTTAATACATGAAAAATAACGGGTGCCCAAACTGACGAACCATAGTTAATTACTGACCAGACAAGAGTATCGAAAAGTTTTGTAAAAGTACTGTGCTGGAAACCCCCATGAGCTTTTCTTTTTAACAATCAATAAATTAAGAGCACGACTTGCAGCCCTAGCTACAACTTTTCCATCTCATTATAATCAAGAAATTCTGTTAACAAGAGACCAAGATATTGATAACTAGACACTATATGTACAATATTATCATTAAAAGTAAATATGTTTGATGTTAATTTTACAGAAGGATTTCTAAAATGCACAATTTTAAACTTATCTAAATTAATATTTAAACAATTTGTTGCACACCATTTACTTAATACATCTTATAAAAACCTGTAAATCATTTTCATTTTCAGCTATAAGGACACTATCGTCAGCATATAGGAGTATACCAATTTTTTCATCAGCAATATTCAAACCGATATCTAATAACTTTATGGCATCAATTAAGTTATTAATAGAAATATTAAACATAATAGGTGATAAAACACAACCTTG
>JAULBM010330543.1:0-13053 GCA_032357055.1 Geukensia granosissima
ACCCTCAGCAGACGTTATGATTATCTGGACTGACTCCGCTTCACCGATAGGCTGTGCCTGCAACTATTTCTTTATATTACAATTATTGATTCCTAGAATGTGGAACATCCTAATTTGGTGTAAGAAATCCTGTGTTGCATAATTATATTTAATTCTGTTGTGTCATGTGCATTTCAAGGCAAAAGTATTCTCTCATCAGTAGCACTGAATGACGGTTCATAAGACATGGAATTCAGTATTGTTTTTCATTATCTGATTTGGATAGCTAATGAACTTGTCGAAAATATTAAGTGTATTAATTGAATTATTTAACAGGAATAATAAAATGTTATCAGGTGAGGTCATGTTTGTAAAAAGAAATTATTTAATTGATTTCCAAATATTGTTTATATAAAGTCATGAATGCCTTTTATTTATACGGTAGAAATAAAAATACCATAAATTTCTAAGACTCTGACGCAGAGATAACACTTATCGTAGTTTGGATTCATGTTTATTAAGGGTTTTTGGATCTGATGTCTGTCCTCATTGCTTGTTATTCTTTTAACCGGATGTTTAATATTTTGACTTCGATCACTGATGACGAGTTGTCAATCAACGAAATGACCATACAGTGCATATAATTATGTCTCCCAAACGAAGATTGGAGACATATTGTTTTGTTCCGTTTCTTCTTCTTCTTCTTATTATTATTATTATTCTTTCTTTCTTTGCGCGAAAAGTTGTCCGACACATTTCTCAGAGTTCAAGTCGGATCAGCTTGAAAGTTTGCATGATAGTAGACCTAAATAGGTAGTCGTGCCCCCGGGTATTTTTCGATTGATGCCCAAGGGGCTTGGCCCCGCCCCCTTACAACCCCAAAATTGGCAATAACTCCTAAGCGGTTCAGACCCCCACCCCTAAACCATATATTTTCTTATTCCTTATGACATGAGGGTCCCAGAAGAATTTTTGGTTATATCCCCAGTGGTAGACCCACCCCCATCAATATGACAAAATAACTAATTTCTCCTAAACGGTTGAAATACCCACCCCTAAACCATATATTTTCTTGTTTCACATGACATGAGGATATCAGCAGTATTATAATTTTATTCCCGGGTGTTGCCCCACCCCCTCAATATGACAATTTGGTAATAACTCTTAAACGGTTGAGATCTCCATCCCTAAACCATATATTTTCTTATTGTCTAATGTGGAGTTCGTTTGGGAGACGTTATGATCGTGAGATTATAATCATTTCTAAGTTTATATTGGTATTGTGGCATACATTTATTATACAACAATACACATGATCGAGACGTTGTCCTATTGATATTCAACTACATTTCTCTTTATTATGTGACAATTAAAGCATTATTCTTTAAGTGCTTTTGACCGTTGAATCGTTCAAATCAATCTCTTGATAAGGTCATATTGACCACCATTGTTCGGAAACGAAGTCAATCAAAGATCTATTCTGCAGAACTGATGTATGGAGATATGTTTTGTTCTTCATAGAATCACACAAAAATGCAATTTTAACCAGCCCATTTGTTAGGAAAAAGAGTTCTGCAAATTACTGAGTCAGATTTATGTACATTTGTCCTCATAAAAATCATATTTTGTCCTCCAAGGAACTGGAGATATTTTTAGTAGATGTATATTGAATTATTAATATTTGGTCAATTTGGCTACATTTATTAGATCAATTCATATAACCAAAAAATTTAATCAGCAGAAACTGAAGTTATAATGATTGAGCAAAATGGTTCCAGTGTATAACTCGTTAATGATGGAATATTAATGGGTCCAAACTTATAAATTAAGAACGGCAATACGACAAAAAATGCTTCAAAAACAGAAGAAGTAGAACAGAAAAACTCCCCCTTTTCTTTCAGGCGATGGTCTCGTGTCGATGAAGTGCATTTTCAAGATTTTAATTCAGCACTATCAAGACATCCCAAAGGAGTACAGTAGCGGCCTGGCGAAAGTTATACAAATGCTTTCAATTTGCTGGCAAATTGCTAGCAATATGAAAGCTATCTTGAACACTCGCCAGCTACTGTCGAGCCCACCTGTCAAACGGTTGAAAGCTTTTGACAATGGTCAGCTATCGTTGAACCCTTGAACGTTTATTAGCTTCAGTTGACTCCTCGGCAGCCTCCATGTAATCGCTAGAACTTATAAAATAAATATGACTTAGAAAACATGAATCTCACCGTAATTGCGATAAAAATATACGCATGTAGTTAGAATGTCTGCCAGGGGAACAAACCAAGAGAGATATTAAACGAAAATTACCGTCGAGACGGCTCATATATTTCCAAAGTTTCCGTCAGTAAATTTTGATACCAGAGAATAACTAGTTGTAATGCTTATTACGGAATGGTTTCATAATTAAATCGGTGACATGTTTATTGTCAGATATCAACAAGGGTATCAATACACAGAAAGGTATGGAAATTTAAAAATAATTATTGATTGTTAACAAGTTAGTACATGTATGGTAAATAATTCACGACAAATGAATGATTATAAAGATGATGGATACAATAATACTATTATTAATATATTATTGCTATTGTTATTATTATTAATATTGATAAATATTATTATTTTTGATGAATATTATTGCCATTATTATTAATCTTTTAATCATTATCATTGAAATTAATTTATTTTAATTCTTAATCAGAGGTCCTGTAAATTATATAACTCAATTACAATATTAATAAAAAATATAAAATAAATAATTTTTATAAAAATAATAAAAATAACAAATAAAAAAAAAACTATATTAAAATTCTGGCAAGCGTACAAAAGCTTTCAACGGTAGCTGACTACTGTTCAGAATGGGCTAGCGAGTGTTCAACTGTAGCTAGCTAGGGTTCAAATAGTTGAAAGCTTTTGGCTGTCAAAAAGCTGATGAGCGTTTAACGGATGCTGGCAAATTGAACACTAGCTGGCTATTGTTGCTAGCAAAATGCTAGCCTCGCATATTACTTTTCCCAAACCGCTACTGTAGGTACGTTTTAGCCCATATTTGGTCCAAATTTTAGACTTTATATCACAAAAACGAGTTGATGTGAAAATGCTGTTAATAACCATTTTACCATAATTCACAACTTAAACACATATTATTTTCATGATTTTGACCAAACATCACAGCATCGTTGATTATTTCAACAAGAATGTATCATTTCCTGTAAAAATGCCAACTTTTTGAAGGTGTTTTGTTTAAATAGATACCTTTCCATAAAAAATCATAAAGATATTTTATCAAAAACATTTGTACTTGATATACCAAATTCGAAAAACAGTATCAAATTTCGTGTCAAATCATTTAATTTCGAAGTATTTTCACAATTAAAGCAATTTGTATGTCCCATGTGACCATTGTACAACCAATTAGTAAACAAATGTTGGATTTTCCCAAAATAGACAATTTTCAATACCAACAATATAGAATAATAGATATTAGACACTTTTAATTTTTCAGCCAATTTCTTGGACCAAAAAAACGCGGCATAATGACCTTTCAAACATATTTAATCCAACACTTTTTTCGAAGGTACATGAGTTAGTTAATGAAGGAAATTGGACCCAAATACTGCAAACACATACAACTTCAATAAAAGTTTGTATGTCATTTATGATTTTTTATTTGAATGTCCAATAATATATGTTTGAATATAAATGCTGTCAGTGCGCACATACATATTTTGCTTTGATTTGAAGAAATATTTCATGGATCATAGTTTATTGGAGAATCCAGTGTAACTTCCGAAAGCAGGCCATGATATAATCATTAAGTAACGAATTGATGGAAAGAAAACATAAATACAAATTAAATTTTAAATGGAGGCTTTGTAAATGATAAAGGTATTCAAACCCTTAGAAAATAATGCGAAGCCCTCGCAGATGGATTTAATTAAGGTGCGGTCAATTTGGTTCTTAGCAATATTTTTATACATTTAGTTCGCTTGCGTTTAGGGTATGAGACTTAAACAATAAAAGACAGGAGAAAGGTTGAGTAGACCGCAAATCAGCCCAACAAAAAGCGACTGCAAGTTAAACATGTTAAAAATCTCTAGTTCCCACAAAAATGTAATAAAGTTCCTGATAAAATGCTCTAAATTACCCCACTCCTCTCACCTTTTGCTTATGTATACCGAAAATTTCAGGCCAAACACATGACTATCAAGCAGATGAAATAGAACATTGGTTGTTATATTTGCCTTTAACGCAAATCTCATCATATACATTGTATGACAATCAAATCATTATCAACAAAGGGATTTTAACTGAGGCACTAGTTAACAGTCCACAATCTCTTAATACATTCCAAGTGACCATCCCCATTGGAAAACGACATTAATCAGAGATGCTTTTTACAGAATATAGCCAGACATTTTCTCTTTATTGAATTGGACAAAAATGCAAATGACAAAATTAGTTCATTTGTAAGCCCAAAGACTTAATCACTATTCCGTCTCTCTTTGTGTTACATTTGTGCCATTCCCACTAAAGAAGTCTTACATGTCCTTTTAAGTATATGCAAATATGCAAATGAGTACTTTGAAGCAGAAAATTGCATATGACTTATTTTATTTTGTCAGGTAAAATGTATATTATAAAATCAACCCAGAAATTTGAATTGGAAAAATTCCGTATCCAAACAAATGAGGATGAAGACAAAAATAAGAACTTTAAAAACATAAGTTAATGAAGAAAAAAAATTATCAGAGAGATATCAATTCTACACTATCGTTTATCATGTTTATGTTCGATGTCGAACGTTTTTTTTAACAAACAAACAAGCTTAAAGTTCAGACCTACTAAATAACGATTGCTTAATTACAACATAAAAAATTAATTCATTAAAATTGTTAAATAACAAACAATAACATAATCAAATGCAAAAGTTAATAATATCTACCGCGATACCTTTCTACTTCAAAATACGTCTAAAATATTTACCATTATTTCTGTTTCAAAACACAGTCAACTTTAAGGCATGGACCATTTGATTTGTGGGAGGGTCCGGATTTGTAGTTAATGTCAGAAAATTTCTTGGATTTTTTTTCCAATGGCCAGACAAAATATTTTTTACATTTCAAAAGCCGGCCAGATTATTTTTTTTTTCACAAATCAATGTCAATTTTTTTTTCACAAAATCCCCCTAGAAAATAAAATGATTCGTGCCTTATATTTACCAGCATCGATCTATCTCCCCTTTAAAAAAAGACATTTGATAATGTTTTCAAATTACGAAAATACCGTTTTTCTTGTTTGTTAATTAAAGGAGGTGAGGTATGATTGTAGATGATAAAGCCACTCCACTCAAAAAAGAAACTTTGCATTTGTATGGAATGACTATTTCATGTACAGTAATATTCAACTGTTCGTTTTAATCTTAATTCTTATGAGTATTTTTCATAATTTTACAGATGATTAAGGCAACGAACACTTGAAGATATACGAGATTCGAAAAACAACTTTTTTCTAACTTCAAGAATGACGAATGAACATTTTACCTAAAAATGCGCCATGGATATTATATATATATAAGATGAAACGTTCTTCATATTCATCAAGTTTTTTTTAAATGCTTTTAATTTCAACAATTCGACAGGTCCTTTTGTGAAATCACTTTTATACACTTTTTCAATTTTCTTTCTAAGATCAACGAATATATAGCAATTGATGTTTATTTGTTCTATGATCAAAATCCTTAACTTGAATTAGCTTCCTAGATTCATTAAAGATTTACACTTTTTACCTTTTTTCGTCAGTATACATAAACAGGTTACATAAAGGGGTTTAAGATAACCGTCGATGCATTTGGAACTGTAGATAAAGCTAACAACACACCACCATCTCATTAAGCGGTTATGAAATTAATCAAAGACGAATTCTTCACACAATACGTTAGACGTGTTTGCAAATGGTTACCTTATCAAAAACTAAAAAATGCTTATTGAAGACTTAACAACTGTTTTCGTTATAGCGGAAAAACCATAGAAAACAGGCTACTATTGATTTTTAAATGTAGAATTATTTCACAGACAAGAATCTCGTAAAAGGGAAATCAACGAAAAATATATATTCTAAAGACAATGACCTTAAAGGACTAATGAAATCACGTAAGGGCTACCTCTTGATCCCAAAATTTGGCAAAAATTTAAAGTGTTTAGAGTGTAATACTACATAGAATTTTAAAAATAAGACATTAATATTACTGTGTCCTACACTTTCACATCCCAAACTTGTTCATTTTTCCCGTTTTCCCCCCAATGTATTGAAATAACACTTTCTTATACAAGCGTTATGGTTAAAGTCCTTGTCCATTAAAGATATCTTGTGAATAATGAAATATACATTGTAATTTATTTATAAATATGATAAGTGAACATGGATGCTCTCTATATTATTTGGACTAAAAACTGGCCAAGAAGTGAAGTTTTTTTTTCTTGCAATTGCAGAAAATTTCAAAATTTGACATAAACAGAACGCATTATTAACATTTTTTGAAGATTTAACCATCAAAGAGTACATGATCAATTATTCAATTCAGTATTTAAACCAAGTAGTTTTAATTTATCTTAGAATATTTGTCTTATGGAGAACAAATTCAGACTCTAATATGGTTCATTCTACATTGAAAAATATCTGGCTTTGAAAAGCTGCTGAAACAATGAATTTCATGTCATACAATAAAGTGCGAAGGTGTTGACATTTAACAAATCAAATAATACTGAATTAAATAATGCTAAAATATTTGGTTGCACATTTTGAAGTGTTGCGATAATAGACAAATGGAAAGCTAACTAATATAACAAAGGGAGCTCGGAGAAACCAAAGATTCAGACAAAAACTGTTAAGTCAGAAGACAACCAAGACCACTGCGAACAATATGAAATGAAAGACAGACATAGAACACGCAACCCTACACTGAAAACTAAAGATAGATAAAAACGAAACCAACAAAAACCATGGTGGGTTAAAGGAGTTAAGGAAGGGTAAGCAACTTCTGCTCCACTACTGGCACCCGTCGTGTTACTCAATACCCAAAGCGGCGTATATTCACAATGGATGTTAGTCACAACCGGTATAAGAACAGATTTGTCCGCACAACAGCGGGAAGATATTCATTGCATAAACATTCATTTGTCAGATCATTAAGTTTGTTTTACAAAGATTAGACGTAAAAATTTATACTTGGTTTTACCGAAATAAAGCGTCAATGTTATGTCATCTGTCTGTTTTCCCTGAGAATATTCAAATCTAACACATAATTGTCATCAAAACCTACCAAATGATTTTTAAATGTAGAATTATTCCACACACAAGAATCTCATAAAAAGTAAATCAACAGAAAAATATTCTTAAAACAATAACCTATAAAAGAAAAATCACGTAACAGCTTCCTTTTGATCCCAAAGTTTTAAAGTTTTTAGAGTGGAATAATATATTAATGAAATAGACAGAAACATATTATATTAACAGAGGTGCTTCGCAATCGCACGTAATACGACCGCAGCACGTTGAAATGTAAAAGGTGAACAAAAGACCCTTTGGGAAAGTGTGGACACAGTATTTTGTTGGACACAATAATGTGCTGGACACAGTAATGTGTTGGACACAGTCTAGAGCTGAAAACAGTCTAAAGCTGGACACAGTAAAGTGCTTCACAAAGTAAAATACTGGACACAGTGTTATGACTGGATAAAAGACCATTTGACTTATATTATCCTCAAAATTGGTGTCAATTTTGTTAATTTTTTCATAAGGAATCATTTGGTAAAAAAAAACCAACGAAAATCTTATCAAAAATAAATTTTTTACATATTATACAAAATTGAATTCCCCTTCCCCACTACTTTGACCCCTTTTAACTCAAAAAGGGCAGAAGATAGAGGAAATCTGTTGACATACAACTGAAAGCTCTCTTTAAAACCCTTTGACCCCTTTTATACAAAAAGGAGTAAATTTTAAGAAAAAATGATTGGAGTAACTTTTATTGCATTTCCATAAGGAATCATTTGCAAAACATCCCATCAAAATCATATGAGAAATAAAAAAGTTTCACAAATTAGGCGTGACCGTTTTTGGACCCCTAATATCTCAATAACAGTAAGAGATAGGTCATGACGCATGTGGCCTATTATGTTGACTTTTTCAAGGGAAATACAAAGAAAAAACCCCATCAAAATTTGACAAGAAATAAAGAACGTGCATTCAAATAAGAGAAAAACCCCTTAGGCCCCTCCCTAAAAACCGCTGGGGCTAGATCCCCAAAAATCACTACCTACCTTTATTTCAAACCAATTATCAAATTCCCAAAATATTAAAAGTATTGTTTAACTAGAACAAAAGTTAGCGTGCGGAAACTAACCTGTCTACAGACGCCAACGACGCAAATTTTTGAGGTCGTATAAAAATGCGACATTGATTTTACTGTGTAATTGTCCTACATTCACATCCCAGACTTGTTCATTTTTCTCGTTTTCCTCCAAGTTAGTTAAATAACACTTTCTAATACAGAAGTTAATGTTCAATAAAGATATTTCTATATCTGTAAGCAATGTAAATACACAGAAGATATATATAGATAGATAGATGAGGGGTGAAGATGGATGCAATCTATAGCATTAGAACTAAATACTGGCCAAGATGTGAAAAAATGTTGGAAAACGCATAATTTTAGAAATAGTCGGTACGTATTATTAACAATTTCTGTATACACAGACAATTCTCGATTTTGTACTCATTTCAATATTTAAACGAAGTTGTTTTATTTGTTCTAGTAAATTGGAAGTAAAGTCGGATAGTTGCATTTCGATATTCACTAAAGAAGTTTTTCGGTCGGAACCACAATCTGATCGGCCGATATGAAAGTGCCGATTTTGCAAATGAAAACGGATCTTTTCCTGTGAAGTTGCAGAGTAAACAATAAACAGAATGTTTGATTTCTTTGCCTTGAGGTTTTCCCATGAATCCCACGAAACCCTCCCTTCAATCATGAAACATGTGAAATGACTAAAGCCGGATTCGAAAACGACTTGGAAGCATTTGTCTTGCTGTTCAAATTTCTTTCACTTAAACAAATTACTTCGTCTTTCTCTTGCACTTTTGACTTTTTAGATGTTGATTCCACAGACTCCATTGAGATAACACAATGCCTTTAACGAAGGCGGAAGTTGAATTTCTGAATTGGTCTATTGCATTAGCATACATTTACTGGAAGCAGTTATCTGATTTGTATTCCAATGTGTCATTATTGTATGGCAGTCAAAACATTACCAAATAAGTACACTTTTACAGCTGAACCAATTCACTGGCCAAGGGTTTCTAATAAAAATTAAAGTGCTATTCTTAACGGGTAAACGAGATTTATAAAGATGTATTCAACTTATAATTTTGTTAAATGTATTGAACAACGTTTTGTTCTTTTATGAAAAGGACCATATTGCACAGACAAAATCACATAAAGTTCTTTCAGTTTTCAGAAACAGTTAAGTTATTTATCCCTCTGTCGTTATGTGCTTTTATCGTCATGAAAATCTTCTTTAGTCCTCTCAGATAACGTTTAATTATATATAAAGAAATACTCTTTGTGATAGAGATTTACATATGATTAACTTCTGGTTTGGCTAAATACTTTATTTATTTATGTGAAATCCTACAATAGTTGCATTGCAATCCGTACCACCTAAATTTACTCGAGTTTTTCCGTAATACATGTATTTGTCATGAGTTACTTGTTAGTATTCTAGCCAACTGTAATAACTGAAAAGATTCGATATATTACAGGTAATCAGAATTCGTTTTCGCTATATTAGATTTTTTCTGCTTGTTTGGATTTGACAATTCCCTCGATATTTCGATCTCGGATTTCCTAAGTTTCATGCTGCTCTCATGCTGCTGATGAGATATAACTGCTTAATATACGTAAACAACAAAGCATGCTACACCCTAACACATGAACAATGCGCATGTTTCAATTCGAGAGTCTAGATCATTGGATGGTTTTTATATTTCACGTTATTGTTGTTTTATGTTTTTTATAGCATTATTACCGTTTTCAAGATTTTTTCAAGATGTTCCAAGTTTGTTGTGTAGTTTTTGGAGATTTGTGCATTTCAAGGCAAAACTTGATTATAAGTAAAAACTGATTACATGTCAGAACCGAATGGCTTACTATTAGGCCTTATTCATACTTCGAAAGTTGTGCAACATCGCGCGAAAATCACAGGGTGTTTTTGTTTGTCGTAGTTATAATAAACTTTTAATCTCAGGTTAAAATGCGCGACATCGTGCGGTAGTCGCGCGATGTTCTGCCGACAGTCGCGAGATGTCGCGCGATAATCGCTCGACGAAGTATAAATGAGCCCATAGGCTGAACTTACAAAGCAACGGTGGAGGAAAAATAAACTAAAACCGTTGTTTTTTTAATACTGCACCCAAGCAAGTTTTTGTCATAAAGGAGTAGGTACGTAAAGCCCCATATTTGGCCCACATTTTAAATTTTGTGAGAACATAATTAGATGTTGTGCAAATGTACTACAGGGGTATTTTGGGTTCTTAATACACAATACAAAACACTAATCACTTGATCAAATTAATCAACCTGACAATGCAAATCAAACAAACTTAATCCAGACTATTAAATATACAATAGACTACTACAGTACAATGATACCTTTAAAGCTTTATTTTACTTACATGAAAGATATCAGAGATCAATATCAAAACATTAAAATTCAACCATCAATTTATTAAAATATATTTATTAAAAATAATAAAGTAAATAAATCCACACTAGCACAAAGATGCTATTTTATATTCGCCATTATTATTCAATACATATTCTTTTACACTTGTCGTCATTTTGACAAAACGACAGGTTGTATTTGATTTTTCAAAAATGTAATAATATCTGTAAAATACCAAGTTTTTGAAGATGTTTCGTTTTAAAATAGATATGATCGCACCAAAACATCACGAAATATTTAAACCAAACATTTTAACTAGATAGATCTTTAATTATCCAACGTTTGGATGTCATCTTTTTTGGTGTTATCTATATAAAAATCGGCACAAATTTATCAAATGTTGTATCAAATTAACATACTTCTTAGTATTTTCATATTTAAAGCAATTTTTATGTGCCATAAAATTTTTATTATACTAGTAGTATAAGTTAATCTTTTGGATACTTTTTTGTATCCAATACAGTAAATGTAAAATAATATATATAAGACACTTTCAATTTTAGCCAAATTTTTGGGCAAAAAATGTGCCTTTACGACCTTCGTCCTTCTGAGTCCAGAACAAACAAAGCATTTAAAAACTTATCAATAATATAAAAAAAGAAGCCAAAGTCATGCAAAATATGTATGCACACAGTGATAAGGAATTCCTTAGCCTTGTTAAAATTGAATAAAGCGAGGTTTAATTTTTAAAAAAGGAATTGATGCATTACCACTATCTACCGATGTCATGTAATCTGGGTTCAGTTTTTAAACTTATGTCACTAAGAGTTAAATTTAACTCCATGTTAAATTTGGTTGATTTAAGTACAAATTAAAATTTAACCATGAGATAAAATTGTTGAACACCTGGGTCCAGATTATATGCTAGAGTACTAGTAGTATAAGTTAATCTTTTGGAGAATCGCAGTATTGGTAGATAAGTAATAGAAAATGATGTAAGATTTAAGTAGCAGTCTTTCTAAAGTTTAAACAATATCAATGGTGAAGTGTTACATGGTCTGTAAAAACCCACCAATTCTTAGTTTATACCTCATATGATAACACAATTACATCAATTTCTCAGTCAATGCTTGTACTTTTGAGAAAATCACAAGAAAACAACCAGATCAAGAACGATATCTCTTGCAAATGGTCGTTTTCATGTACATTCTATGTAATTTTTATCTCAGATGTAGAACGCTCGAATGGCAAACAAAGGTTTGTTTTGAATACAACACTAGTCCCTGGATTTAAAACACGTTTGGTGGGTTTTTGATATGGATGAATCCCCTCCTGCATG
Organism: Geukensia granosissima; assembly: GCA_032357055.1. Lineage (NCBI taxonomy): Eukaryota > Metazoa > Mollusca > Bivalvia > Mytilida > Mytilidae > Geukensia > Geukensia granosissima. Next base: position 12,040 of record JAULBM010330543.1, read on the forward strand.
ATTTTTATATGGACTGGTATTTAACATCACTTAGTTTTAATAACTCAAAATCACAGGATATAAACAACAACTGAAAGAAATTCAAATGAAAACAATACAAAAAACAAAGTTATTCGAAGATGGAAAGATCAGACGCAAATTGTTAAAGAAATTGTATTGGTATTCTTACCAGTAAATTCTAAAGTTTTGCGACCAACTGGGTGCATTAAGTATAGGAGATACAATGCATAAGTGTGGATTAATTCAACGAACTCACACCTATCCAATGTATCTCGTACTTAAACCATTGTTGGGACGCCTACAAATCAGTATTACAAAACTGCTTAATTATCTTGAGTTTTTACAATACTCGTAAATTATTTTGAGTTTGTTTAAAACACGAACTCATTTGAGCACTTTTCCGTAATAAAGGAAGACATTAAAAACAAAACTTTATAAATATATATTGTTAACATTTTAATCATTCGCGTGTTTGGCAAAAAAAAGTCAATTACTGTTTAAAAGACCCGTAATTTATGTATGTATGCTTATTCTACTTGTTATGTAAAAGAAAATATCTAGTTTGAATATGCACGTTCTGATATAAATTATTTGTAATTTTCATTTCAATACAGATTATTTTCTAATTTTCCGATTTTAAAGGATGCAAATTATTATAATTTTTAACGTACGAAAATTTAAACTGTTTTGCGAGCTACAATCTGTCAAATTAAGGAATAGAAAAACTCAAAAAACAAGATATACAGAAAGGGTCGGAAATGTGTGATATGTTTGGAATTTCGTTGCAACAGCGCGACCTTATTGGACCTGCCTCGGTGGTGTTATGGTTAGCGTGCTCGCCTCGATTGCGAAAGTTCGTGGGTTCGATCCCCGGCCGGGTCAAACCAAAGACTTTAAAATTTGTATTTGCTGCTTCTCCGCTAAGCATGCACCATTAAGGAGTAAAAGCAAAGACTGGTCGGCCCAGAGTCAGAATAATGTGTCTGGGTAAAGTGGAATGTCTTCCTGCGGACT
>JAULBM010330554.1:0-13052 GCA_032357055.1 Geukensia granosissima
ATGTAACAAAATAATATAAACATATTACTGATTTCAAGAGTTATCTCCCTCAACCCAGGTCTACCACCTTAAATATAGAAACAAGGACAATCACTGGATTACAGGTCCCTGGCTTGGGACAGGCACACACAGTATGGTCTACATTTAGAAGTCTCTACAAGGCCTTTAACAAAGATGACTACCTCTTTGTTGTTTCGAGTTCTAGATTGTCCCAATTAAATGACAGGCCAATATTCTAACGAAACGTTCATGTAAATAAAATCAGAAGTAAATGATAAAAGAATGATGCAGTAACCAAAAGTTAGCCATGTGTAGTTATACATTCAAAATACATCAAGATTAAAATACAAAATTTCCAATGCTGAAAAAATATGGAGAATTTTGTTATGCTATTTGTTCATTTCAAGGAGTAATAAACCAAGCAAAAGACCCAAACATAGCAAAAGAAGCACTCAAATCCAAACAAATCGAAATGGGAAGACAACTCAGTCACCCATGTCTCCTGTGCCTGTCTCAAGTCGGGGATTCTTAATAACAATATTCATGTAAGAGTAGTATCATTATACGTATACACTTTTTTATTTGCATGGAACGATTCATCTACCTTTTTACTAGGAGTTGTATTCCAACTTTGTTGCAGACCTCGTAGAGAACACTGGATGTGTAAATTCCTATGTTTTTTGTAGTTGGTATGCAATCTTTCTGACATTTACCCCATATCTTTTTATTTTCAGTTCTTTTGTCAAAGATAGTGATGAATGCTAAATTTAAGTGACAAGTACCAAAAGTTACCCGTGATTGTGTTAGTAATAGTGCAATTAAAATCAACAGTTTTTAATAATAGTTTTGAAACATAATTATCAAATAAATATTATTCATGAATGACTGAAGACTCATCCCTGTTCAATAAATAAGAAATCAGAAAAAAGAGAGGTTAGTCTAGATGGGATAAAACTATGACAAGGCAAATTCAAGCAAGAAAAAGAGGACAAATACCACACACAAAACCAAACATGCATCGAACGGAAAATCAGTCCCCATTTAAAAAACCATGGTTCAAAATCAGGTGTCAGGAAGGGTTAGCAGTAGGGATTCAATCTTCTTTTTTGGAATTAATAAGTTAGCAAAATTCATCTATTGCAGCAAAACCTTGGAAGAAAATATTTATTCAAGATGGTCACATAAATACGTTTTCTTGGAAAGGTTACCTCTAAATTATTATTTACAATGGTCTGAGTAAAAAGTACGTATACACGTGAAAACATGACATGAAGACACCACGAAAAGAAAAGACAAAAGAAAAGCTCTCTATTGAGGCGGGAAATAGGACATTCATCAATTATCCCCGAACATTGTTAGATGACTTGTTAGCAAATTATAAATGCAGTGCCTACTCGTAAGAAATCTTTAAAAATAGTGTTGACACAACAGGAATATTCAAATAAAAATTATACTAATATATTAGGATATATATTAACTAAAAGTAATTGATATTTTTCACAGGATGAGGGAATTTGACGAACCAATTGGCCTTATCTATTTAATGAACATTTCCGTCCTGTTCCAAACAAGGAAATATATAGTTTCAAATTAAACACGTTAACATGCCTGTTACATGTTTTGGAATTGTTGTTTTTTCACTAAAATTTCTTGTAATTTTGGGTAAGTTTATGTTTAAGATTTATTGTTGCGATTTTAGCAGTGACCTTCAAATACCAAACACTATAAAGTCTGTGATAGAATTTCTAGTGTTTGTTCTTCCTATTTGTTAAATGTTGACCGATGCTTCCCAAAGTCTTGGCATTTGTTAAATTGTGAATAATGTTAGAATGGGAGATTTTTTATGTTATAATTCAAGCCCAGAGAGAAATACTTATAACTTAAATCCAGAAATAGGCTAAAGTTGCTTAAAAGCTGTGCATGACATCTGCCGTATCCCCGATATCACAAATAGTGCCAAATATTATGCCGTTTAAATGGGTAATGAATGAGGAAATTGCAAACATCATGACTTCTCGAAATTCGACGCTTAATGCTTTGGACGAAGTCTGAAATCGCAATAAAACATTCAATAGAAACAAGCGTTAACATCATCGCAATACAGTCATATTTCAATTTATTGTATTATTTAAAATACACTATATCATTGAAAATTAGGAACTGTTACAGCCATAAAATAATATTATGTCAGGAAACAATGTGACACAAAATCTCACTGTACCCCTTGGTATGGAGCAGCCCTCAACATCTCTGCATTCTGGTCTCATAACTTATTAAAAAAATGATAAACTTATAAATCGCAAACAAAAATGCATCTACTGTAAATAAGAGTAGTTTTCCAGTGCGAATCGTTGGAAATTTTTAAATAAACATATAAAATCAAGTGTATACTGAATGGTAAATCAAACGCAATACTCGAATAATTTTCCATTCATCACAACTTTTCTGAAAATTGTCTAATTTGACCGGTCGACAATTTTGTGTGGTGTTCGGTTCATTTGTCCTGCTGACAATTAACATTTTTAAAATCCGCACTTTTGACAAAAAGTACAAAACACATTTTATAACAAATTTTTAACGTTAGGAATTAAAGATCTAAAAAACAAGTCAAAGTCAATTGCTTTGTTAGTCGTCAATATAATGTCAAATAAATTAAACAGATATCGTAAAGTGTATTACCATTTATGATTACGATAAATTTCGAGTCAAGCGTAAGTTTTCTCGCTAGGAAAGCGCCTGTGGACGCTCTGGTTTTCACGGTAAATATTGGAAAGAATTGCAAAATGGAAAATATGGAACAATGATCTGCTCTTAAACATATAGTTGATTTCCAGATGTACATTTACATGTACAGCCTAGTAAAGGATGGAAGTTTGCCTCTGTTTTTCTTAGTAATATTTTTTCATGCGACAAAGTCGATGGTTCAATATAAGGATTTCTGTTTCCTTTGTCCAAAACAACTGTGCACAGTCATGATAAGAATTTAAAAAATTGTATAAAACCTAACCAAAGGATACAAACACCACAATTTATTAACTAAAGTTCATGCTTTATCAATGGTAAAATGATACATGGTATTAAAAAACCCACCAGTCTGTAGTTCATTTTTCAGATTTCATACCTCATATGATAGATAACACGATTAAAGCCGTGTCTCAGTCAAGGCTTGTACTGTTGAGAAAAAAATAACACACTCTAAATATCTAAGAAATTAACTAAATCAAGAACGACAACTCTTGCAAATGGTCCTTTTCATGTACATTCTATGTAATTTTTTATCTCAAATAAACAGGGCTAAAATTGTAAAAAAAGCTGGTTACGTTAACAGGAACAGACTCTAAATTAAACAAAAGTTTAAGTTTGGTGGGTTTTTGAATCACCTCCTGTATGGTTTCTAAGTGGATTGTTACTTAAATATATTTTATGCGTTAATAAATTATTTTTTAATATTATATATACTACTACTTAGGACAATTTGAGAAGCATTCGACATGGGATGATGCCAACAAACAGTGCAAGAATGATGGGAAAATTCTCTCACCACCACATATAGTTGATCTTCCATCGGATAAATACTCACCAAAGAGAACGATGTGGACTTCTAATTATTTATTAAATCTGGGATGTATGGCAGGTACAGGTCTGTAACACAATTTATAAATGTAAACAAAACGAAATCTGTCACGATTTACGTTAAAATAAATTAAAAGCTTAACCATGAAGTATGCCCACTTTATATTTCTTTAGAATTCTAATCAGTGCTGCAACTCTTTGTGCAATTAAAAATTAAAAGTTATCCAACAACTCTCCCAGACCCCTTTATGATTAATTTTCGGCAGAGAATAAAAAATTATTAAGAAATGGCTTGTGTTTCATAGGAAAAATATTATCTGACAGTGTTTTCTCTAGAATATTTTCTTTCTCTAAGTTTTATCTATGATTTGCCCCAAAACACATAAGATATACTTTTATTACTTTTTGTGAAACTTTCGTGTCATCTTATTTTGTTACGGTATATTTTGTTTGATGTAGTATAAATATGTTGCTTAATTTTATGTCACCGTATTTATTGGAAGTTAACGGTTAAGAAATGTCGTTAGAATTTAAATGTCTTTTACATTATATTGTAAATTTAATATTTATCTAATTATATATACAATAAGTTAAATACGCAATTACTCGTAGATTTGATTGCTGTGTAGCAAGTCTCTCTCTCTGTTCATTTGTCAAAAATAAATACAATCTAATAGAAAAAATATGGAGTATATCTTTTTTGCATCGGCAGTTTTAAATAAAAACCATAAAAAATCTGATTAGTGGGTCAAAAATATGATAGAAATGAAATTGAAGCTACGATAATTGAGTTGAATTTTACACGTATCTCCTGGAAATATTCCTCAAAACCGCATGCATTCTTTAAAAATGATATCAATTCCAAATGTGTTGAACCTTTAAGTGTAAAATGGTCATTATCTTTCCATGTCAAATGACATACAATTGTACCAAAGAAAAAAATTAAATTATATAGGGTAATATTTTAAAATCACGTCTCAACGGCAGATATTTAAAATGAAAGTATCGGAACTATTTCAGCACTTTGCACTGGGTTATATGTCAGACAGGAATCAAAGGACACAGAATATAACGGGTTATGTCGTACAAGTAACATGAGTAAGTTTTAATATTTTCGTTTTTCCTGACAAAGCAGTGGCTAAATAATGCTTTAAGAGGCTGCCCATGGAACACCCAGTCAGTGGGTTGCACATGAAAAATTTTCTTTTGAAGAAAAATTGCTACTTTTGATATCACAAACGTGTGTTTTCAAATAGGTGTTGATACATTGATTACTGCAATAGTTTGAATGTAATAAATAACATAAATAACATCCAAAACTTTAACATCTGTGAAATACAAGGAGATAACTCTGCAAAATACATATAATTTAATGTTTTGTTAGGGATATTTGAAAGAATACTATGAGTCATCTCTTCTTCAAACAAAACAATCCCTATTCTTTCAGACTTATACATAAGATCAACATTACATTCGATAAAAAAACTGGTGGCATTAATTTTGTCATCCATATCATATACGATTTACCTGCTCTGTCCATGGACAGTCTCTTCAAAACTTGCGAGTGATGTTTCTGAAAGACACTTAAAAATAAAATAACATTGCTGTAAATCGTCTAACTAAGATTCGTCTATCAAATACAGACAACACACCACTGTCAAAGGTTAGGAAGAGGGTAGAGCGCTCCCCAACCTGTTTAACCCCGCCATATACTTATGTGCCTGTCCCAAACCAGGAACCTGTAGTCAAGTGGTTGTCTTTGTTTAGTTAGTCATTTATTGTTATTTGTTCAATATTTTTTCAATAGATTATGTCGGATAATGTGTTTTATAAATAGATTCACATTTTATATTTCTAGGCGTTTTACAGCTTCCGTTATGGTTTTGACTCTTGTTCATTGTTGTAGGTCGTAATGGAACCAGTAGAAGTTTAATTCGACTTTCATTTATTGGATGGCTGTCTCATGGACAATCATGCCAGATCTCTTATTTTTTTTATAACAACAGACGACTATTATTAAGTAAAAAAAATTAAAATTATTAATCAATATTACCTCCGTTGAAAGATGGGTTTTTTTCTAGAGAGGTAATCACTCGGAATATTCCACTACAGAACGTTAAAAACATGAAAAATTACGGGATTTCTACATACTTTATTTTGATTATTTTTTGAAGAATTTTCTTGTCTAAGTGCTGTTTAGAGACAGTATAAATATTTCATCGTGCTTGAGGTGTACATGTATGTTTTGGAAAAATCGTAGTTAAAGAATAAAGGGAAAGACAATATCTGAAGGTTAATTTTTGTTTTATATCATAATAAATACTTATCACTTAAAGTTCAACCTCGGTTAGATAATTTTTTACCAAAATCAAGGGAGACTTAACAAAATACCCAAAAAGTCAAATGCCTCACGAACACAGACGTTTTGTCTTTTAACTAGGAAACACTATTCTATGTTTCCGAATGTAAAAAATTACATTCACTAGTAGGGCAATGTTTAAGTGTTGTTTCCTGTGATTTATACATTCATACATCGACAAAGTTCAATTGTTTGGATTCATATATTATTAATGAGGAAATATGCACTTCTTGTAATCACTAGTTTCATGATATGTATTAAAAGGTCTTATTTGGTTGTGAAAATTACTTTTATTTAATGTTCTTTGTTTATTCAGTTGAATTTTGTCAGAAATACAAGTTTACCAACCTTAAGTATGTTTAGTGAATTTCGATATTTTATGTCATCTGTAAATGAGTTTATGGAATCGTTGCTCAGTAATACACCAAGATTTATTAATATTATATTACCCTAAATGCAACAATGCTAAACGGTATTTCGCAAGCTGTTTGAAGAATTATAAGTTGTTTTTTTACCAATGAAGATATGAATAAATGATATGATTAAATGCAATATAACAATACAGAAATCAATTAAAAATGTTTACATCAGTTTATTCGCTAATGAGATTATTTGATTGATTGAATATTGCTTAACACCGGCAAATATTTAATGCATATTCAGGAAGAGAGCATATTAATGCACGGTGATGATGAATGAACCCTGCTTTGTTCTAGACCGACACGCTGAACCGGAGTTTTATTGTGCTAGCTCACGAAAGCAACAGTCCGCAGGAAGACATACAACTTAACCCAGACACATTATTCTGACTCTGGGCTAACCAGTCTTTGCTTTTACTCCTAAATGCTGCGTGCTTAGCGGAGAAGCAGCAAATAACAATTTTAATGTCTTTGGTTTGACCCGGCCGGGGATCGAATCCACGACCTTCCGAACACGAGGCGAGCACGCTATCCATTACACCACCGAGGCGGTTCTTCGCAATGAGATGATCGTTTTTACAGTATTAAATGAATACTTGTTTCAAATATGGATGAAATCATGTGATCTGCCATAGTAGTTATAAAATATTATAATTATGTCATACCCACCTTAGTAAGAACTACAATTTGGATTAACATTTTAATACATTATTTTTGATTCTCATCAAACAAAAATTGATGCTAGTCTTAGCCATTAATTTAAATTTGATATTTATTTTGCAATGACCTGATAAAAATACACATTATACAAATAACAAAATTAACAATTCCAATCATATTTAACATCAAAATGACGATAAATCACAGTTAAATCGAATTGCAATCTTTTAACATACACCCATGACGAAATGTTTGAGTCATTAAGTTGCTCCTTATAAAATAGACAGAACCATGACGGCAAAAGACAAAACCATGTTAACTCATGTTATATGATTTGTTTTCATTTCGTTATTTTAACATTTCAATTTTTATCTTTATTTGTCCTACCACAAATACAAAATTACCAATGACTTTATAAAAAAGAATTGGAAGATACCAGAAGGTGATACAGAGATTACGCGGAAGACAGACAAGACCTTAACCAAAAAAACAAAGAAAAACAAAAAAAAAAAAAAACACGAAAGACAAACATAGTATGCGCAACACCACACTGAAAACTAAAGCTTTTAAATTCGTTTTTTCTGTTTTTTTATTTTCGAACTTGAATATAATTAGAACTTTCCTCTAGATGTCCGAACAAAACATGGATGCATTATTTCCTTGCTGGAGCCGATATTATATCCTCTAGATGTCCGAACAAAACATTGATGCATTATTTCCTTGTTCATGTTGTTGGAGCCGATATTATATGTATTTTTCATTTGCCACTTGAAACACAAATCCTCAATAGATGATGAAAATTAGTTATATTCAATGATTATTATATAAAGGATATGTTTACATAAACGGGTATATCTAAGGTTAATACTACAAATTATAAAAAAAAGATTTATGTTATGATTCTTATTTTTTAGGTTCAAACACTGTGCGTCGGACAACGCAAAAGGATAAAAAAGAAAGAGTCTGTTATAGTGATAATCTAGTAAATATAAACGGAATGCGGGTTCTGTTCGAAGTTTATAACGAAATAAAGACAAACGTGAAATACTGGGTTGAAGGTATAGACATTGGTAAGTGCTATATAAACGAAACAGATCTCAATAAAGCTGAAGATTTATGATCTTGCTGATCAATTTCGTTACATACAGACATGATTTTATAAAAGAACTCCATGATAACAAAGAGGCAGACCATTGTCGTAATGTCAATGGAAAAAAGAAGACCATGGATAACAAAGGAACGAAAGCCTAACATGTAATCACTGCTCATGAAACTTACATTTCAGCCACAAAAACCATACGGTTCAAACAAATGGGATAAGAAATTTCAAAAGGAGAACGTATCTTTCAATTACAATTATAATTATTGTTTCCTGCTTATAAATATACTTGTTGAACAAAAAATCAAATTTTCCTTAAATTTCTGTCATTGGTGAAGCAAAGATATTTTTGCTAATATATGCTTTAGATGGAGCATTACGCCAGTGTGAAGTATATAACAAGTTTGCAAACAGAACTAGTAGCTCTGACTGGCAGTTATCAAAATCGAATTGTAATGAGGACCACCAATTTGCATGTGTACTAGGTAATTCAATTACTTTAGAGTAAATAGAGTCTCCCTAAGATAAAACGGAAATCATCCCATAGCTATAAAACACTCCAAGGCAAAAGAACGGTAAAAAGTGTTCTAAAAAAATCTTAAAATGTTACATACGAATAATTTCTCATTTCTTGACGGTATTTAGCCATTGGTAGCATAAATTGTTCATAATAAACAAAAAAGGCAACAAAAAAGTTGTTCGTTTAAACATATCAAAAAGATAAGATGTATAAAAATAGTAAATTATTTATGGTTGTTAATTAGTTATGCAACTATCTATAAATCAACTTTTTTCGTGTCTATCAATTTTCGCGTTTTGGTCAAAATGTTAATGAATGCATCAATCCGAGCTCACGAAATCCACGCAAATTTAATCACCGAGGATGAATAATGACTGTACCATGATATAGCAGTGTCTGCCGGTGATTAATTTTGACTATTTAATGCTGATCGTGTTGATGTAAACAAATGTCCAATCATCTGGCAAGCAAGAGTACCAGTATAATTTGAACTGCGAAACAATTTTTACCCGTAGAGATCCAGTTTTCGTGGATTTCGTTGGCAGTCTAATCCGCGGATTTATAAAAGTAAGCTTTGTTTTTAAAATCCGGAAAAAGAAACAGATGTCCTGTAAGTGAAAATAATACTTCACATAGACACAAAGCTTAATTTGCAATTTTCTTGCTATTATGATAATGTAATTTGTGCCTGCAGTAAACAAGGAATCGATACCATCGGTACATTGTTGAAAAACGATCGATTTCAGAAATAAAATTATTGGAATTTGTGGCAAAATTAATTTACAATATATAAATGTATATATTTTTTTCTTGTAATAAAGTAAACTATTTGCGGAAGAATCTCATTATAGAGCTAATGTATTGAACGTTTATAGCACACGAAAGAAAGTTAAATTACAATAATTTATTAGATGGCGGTTTACGTACATTTTGCAGTATTTTTCCAAATCCAAGACGGCTTTCAAATATAAAATCACTAGATAGATAGGATTGTATTTTTAAAATCGTTTGAGAAAAAAAAGATTATTTTTGGATAAGAGCAGTCCTAGTTTACATCTGGTCGATTAATGATAAATAATTACAAGTTAAACAAGTATTATCATCAACATTGCGTGAAGTAATTCATTCCGACATATCATAAAACCAGACATTGTTAAAGAAGAAATGATCTAATGTATATGCGTTGTTTGGACTTTATTTTTGCAAACATAAATTTACTTTTATTAAGTCAAAGCCCTTCCTACTCATTGTTAGCTTATTTGGTGTTTTTATATGTAACGCGTAGTAGGTTTCGCATCTATAGGTGCATTTTACATTCAACGGTACAATTATTTTTTTTTATAAAAAGCTTTTCAATAAGACACGCACCAACGCAAAACCGATGAAAAAATAAGGGAACCTATTTTTTGAACAGCTATATAATTTCATAAGTATATACTTTATTATTTTTCATAGGAGACAATTATGGAACAGTGATAAAGAAAGTTATGCTTACCGTTGCAGAAAACCCTAACAAAACGGATGGCAAAGGGCCAAAAGTGCACGATGGTAGTCTACATAACTGTGTATTAATCTGCAAGTTTTGAAATTTCATTGAAATTCGATATATCTAGCAAATTGTTTTAAAAATGAAGTTATCTATAGAATGCAAGGTGTTTTTTTCTATAAATGACTAATTGATAAGAACGAAATTATTAAAGGTGATAGTATTTTAGTGTATTTCTAATCTAGTTTCCGAAAACAAAACTGTTTTATGGATTGTTATAAGAGGCTAGCCAAATCTAAGGTTTAAATAAGGAGACATGGCAAATCCAAAAACCAGAAAAGGTAAAAACAAGATCATAAACAAAACCTTAAACAAACATGTCATGGACACCGCCTACCATACTAGAAACCGATGCTAGCTTTGTGGGTACGAAGTTTAAGCAGTTCCTGTCCTTTTCATACACTCGTCCTATTGTCAATTGTCAAATTCAGTACATATAAGTCAAGGGTAAAGGAAAGACAAACTTTTGTTTTTTATGTGATATTTTCAGAATACATGTTTTTAACCCATTTTAACCAAGGTACTTAACGAAAAATTCAATAATTGTAAAATTGCTCCTACTTTCAGACACTTTTTTTGTTCAGTAACTTAAGCAAAGTGTTCTCAATAAAAAAAAGCTGTCAATATTATTGCTGAATTAAAACAAATTGCATAAAACAACAGACCTCAACATGTTAGAAAATTGTTTGTAAAATTAATAACATTATTTTGAAAAATATTTACTCATGCTTGTTAGCAATTAAAACTGTGTCAAGATATTAAAATTGCAAAAAAATTACTCATATCCAATCAAACCGAAATATGGAGCCAAATCAAGCGAAAATAACATCTTCTATGTGCAATACACGTAAAGAAGCCGTCTTATTATAGAGCTTTAAAAATAAATTATTCCTGGAAATTTCTGTAGAATTTTTGGAGTTAAATTCATGTCAGGTAAGTCTAACAAATAGAAATCCGTCCATCAATAGAGACATCGACCCATTGCTTCTAAAATATATGGTTGATTAAGAGTATCTCCGATATGTTATAATCTTTCATCACATGGATCTGTAGCATTAAAACTTGAGCAAACGCAAGCCGTGATTCAACCACTCATATCCAAACAAACCGACGATATTTTACAGATTTTCGTTTGTAAATTTTATTTTGTCACAAAATAATGGAACGCCACCTTGAATTTTTTCGTTCAGTCCGTCATTGTATTTCTAACCCTTACCATTGGATATTCCTGTATCATTCAACAATTACAATTTCTACAGGTTTATAGAAGTTCAAGAAATTCTGATCAATAATGTATTGCAATTTGTAACCCAACAATTAATTACATTTTTTCCGCGACATTTTGAAAAGTATCGCATGGTATTCTCTAAAAAAATATGACATTCTTTGCCAACCATATTATTGCCAAGTGTCATCTGTCATGGTGTTTTGAGCCCTTTACCACATGACCCCCTTGTTTCCTTCTGTTCAATTCACCCATTCTAAAAATATTGAAACGTTTTATTTGTACATGTTATTCTGAGCATATGAAATGTAATTTAGAACCCATGCTTAAAATCCAAACCATGTTATTTTGACAGCTTACATTGAGACATTAAAGACTCGTAAAATCTTTAAATGTATTATAATATAAATTATTTAATTATTCCGATTGTACATAATATTTTCCCTCATTAGGAAATTGTGAACCCAACCATTGGATCGAAAAAGTTTAGGCTGTCATGGTACTTTTTACCCCATAACATATGATGTGAGCCTCCTGTTCAATTCTTTAAAAAAATACTCAACATTTGTATTTGTACATGCTATTCGAAACACAAAACTTGGCATAAAAAACCCTGACATAAAATACCAACCATTGTATTTTGAATATGTCACCCTTAAAACCAAACTTAATAAAATAATAGTTTGTTCCATTTGCTCATGGTATTCTCTCTTTACATTCGGGGATTATAAATCACAATATTATATTTCCAAGTTGAGGCTTCCATGGTTTTTTAACCCTTACCACGGGTTTAATTTTCAGGTGAATCTTAATACCAGATGACAAGGGCATCCCTTGCGACCACCCAAAATTTTGGTCAAATAGTTTGATTATTTAAGATCAGGCCGATAGCTACTTAAAATAGAACAAAAGATTTGGAACTCTCTATTATACGAGGCGAAAAAGGTCCATCAAAATTGTTTATATTAGCTGCAAGTTTTCAAAAAGTTATTTTAAAGCTTTCAAAGAAAGAAATTTATGTAGCATTTAGCATGATCTTTTACAAAATTAATGTAGACAATTGTAAATTACCGAATATATCAATATTTTCTTCACAAAACCCTTTACAAGGTATTTACGGTGGGTCTCTTTAGTTTGGGATTTCCAAAAATCAGGATCACCAATTTCTTTGAAAAAAAGTCTAATAATTTTTAACATGTCAGTTAATACATGTGCGAAATTTGGGCTCTGTTCTTTATTGCATTGCATCAGGAAAAAATTCCAAAGTTAACATAATTTTCCAGCTTAAGACACCCGATCAGTCGAGTTTTACCTGTAATTTGTTCACGTCACGGTCAGTTTACTTCAATAATCGTTTGTTAGTTTGGGGCAAATCTCAGAGTACATAAAGATAAATGAATAAGGGGGTGCAGTCTTACAACTCGCAGGCCTTCGATATTCGGTATAAGAGATATTTGTCCTCATTTCTTTTTCAAAATAACAAAATATTCTATTCAATCAAATCTGAACATTGCAACCGTTGAGAATAAACTTCGGCCATTTTTTTGTTCTTTTATAACAGTATTAAGGTAATAAGAACCTTAACATCATCACCAGATTGTAACAAAACTAATTAAGCGTCTATTTATTCGAGTTTCATTTCAAATTAAGT
>JAULBM010330565.1:0-13052 GCA_032357055.1 Geukensia granosissima
AGTGGGGGAGGCTGTGGATTTTTCATAAAATTCACATATGTTTAGCATTGAATTGAAAAGGGGACCTTTAACCTTAATGAAATGAGTTCTGTATGCTTTTTGATATTCATATGCTAACTGTTGGCAAATCTCATTATGCAAACATTTACTGCAGCAGCAGTCAAACTCAAGAGGTTTCAATGCAGCAAACAAAATTGCACAATAGGTATGGTACATTGATTTTAACATAGTACTTTCACACATTTTAACATTTGTATATATCAGAGAATGTTTTATTGCCCTGAAATCTTTCATTTTCTGTTAGATCGCAATGTATTCTTTTTGGTTTTTAGCTACAGAGAGCAAAACAAAGAATAGCAGAGCTTGAGCAGTGTGAATGTCATAGGAGTTGTAAATTTAATGGTACACTGAAAAAGGAAGAGGAAGTGTGGCATCCTGATCCCTGTACTGTTTGTATGTGTAAGGTTAGTATACTGTTACCCTAATGTATAATAAAGACAGGTAATATGGCTTTTTGACTACTTTACCAAATGTCATATTGTTGCTAATATTAGATGGAGAAATTGTAGAGTGACTTATTTTATTATTCAGAATAGAATCATTTATGAAATTATGGGCTTGCCATATATTTATGGTCATCATAGTGCTTTGTGGTAGGAGCCTGTGTGGCTGTGTTGCCCACCCAAATATATTGCCGTTTATATGTAAGGCCTGTCGTTCCTTACAGAGATTTCTGATAATAAAAGAGGATGGTGAGTTACACAAGGGAAATGAATGTATGGTAACAGCGATTTTGAGTGATATTGAAACTGATATAGATTGTATTGATGGGTTTTTAGTTACTCCTACATATTATGTATTACTCATTGGGAAGCTTATCGAGTAAAGAATTATGATGTAAATTAAAGTTTTTATAAAGTGAATTAAGTGGGTGTATACTTGCAAGATACATGCAGCTTTCTACAATTTTAATTATGTATGTCAGTTGTATTACATGAAATCAAGTCGAAGCTAGACTTCTAAAGACAGTTTCTTCTGATTACTAAAGAACCTGGGTTTAGCCCCAATATTATGGTTTTTAAGGTTTTTTTTATATTTGTAAGCTTTACTAAGGGACCATTTCTAACTTGAAATTAATGTACTCATGTAAAACTTAAGTCTAATATTGTGTCTCTTGTCAGTAACATGCACACAAGAATGTTGGAAATGTAAGAAATTCCCATTGATATAAACACCATATGTATTATGTTCTTCAATAGCTTCTATCTTGTCATTACTGGGTTGTACAATAAACTACCATCTGTTAGCCAGACCAGTAAGCACCTGCCTTTCTGCTAATTAACTAATTACTGATTTGCATTTGCTTGCAATTTTCAAATTTATGGAAATATACTGACCATGGCATTTGTGAGGATTTTGTGGCCTTGTATTGATGAAATGCAGATTTTGAATCCATCTGCACATTTGTACTGTCTGACCGTAGGGGTAAATTGGAATGCTTGTTGATATTTAGTTTGGCGATTTGCCCTAACCAGTCCACCTTATTATTGTTTTGAAAGTCATGTTTGATGATTTATACTCCTATAACCAATATTTTTTTCCTTGATTGGTTTTTTTGTCTCTAATAAAACATTAATCAGTGAGTTCAGGTCAGACTTAATAATGTGTTGATTGACTATCAGGCAATTTACACATAATCATTGTCCATCCTAAATACTCAACAGTTATGAAGATTCTCTGCATCATTAAGACCACCAAAATATTGAGAATCAGTTCATCATCCACCCTTGCAATCAGTTTAGAATTAATATAAAGCCAAATATTTCAAGTATATATGCTTCCCAAAAGGCTTTTGGGTCCAAGCTTGTCCTGAAAAAAGTGAAATCAAATTTTTTTCTTTATTTCCTTTAAATTCATATTATCTTCAATTAAAAAATGACACCTTGCATCCAAAGTGAGTTTTTTGTGGAATCCCTTTATAGGGGGCATGGGTGGCTAAGGCCCAAGGTAGTTGTAGAAGGTCTAGGTAGTTTGATTTAAACTTATCTGTACAGATCTCTGTTGCCTATTACCTAAATGGTGTGAGAAATGTGTCTGACTATGTACCATACAAAAAGTTGTGCATTTGACACACATCAGATATAATGAGGTTTGTCAGTTACCTACCCAAGGTCAGTGTGGTTCTCTCCAACCTATACTCTGTCTTCCTCCACCAATCAAATCGATCACTACAATATACTGAAATATTGTTGAAAGTTGCGTTTAACCCCAAACAAAAAAACAAACATCCCTAGTGAATTTCATGGAAATTTTGTTGTACATTATGTAAATGATCTAACTCCTATATCAGTTTGCCTATGCTGAAAACTGATATGACCTTAAATTGCCTAGAGCTGAAACTAGTCTTTTTAAGTAATACAACTGACATTTTGTTCTTAAAATGTTTCAAATCCTTTTGTTTTTTCCTTCTGTTTAAATTGTAGAATGGAACATCGGATTGTAAGAGAATGGACTGTCCACGTGTTTTGTGTGAAAAACCTGTGTATAGAGATGGTGAATGTTGTCCTGTTTGTGTTAGTGAGTATCTTATATTGTGTTTAACTTACATTTTTATTTGTGTTCTCATCTAATCAGTAGGGTTAATTTACATGATAAACTAGATCATGACTATAATTCAGCAGCATGAGAACAACAATTTAATTGTTGTTATTCATCTTGACATCACTGTAAGATTTCACCTATGTGGGCCAGTAGCCCATTCCTGCAATATGAGATAGTGGGACCAAGAAAGTGAGCAAAGATTTATGTACAGTAACACACTGTCTCAAAGCCGCACTTCTACAATCAAGAGTTTGCTTTGCTCATTTATCAAGATTATGAAAACCCTTAGCATTAATACAAGCAACTGGTACTTTTGCCATTACACTTGTGTCCACACTTGATATGTGTCATTTGTTCCAACTTTTTATTATGATACACTGCTTTAAAAGCTTTGTGGTATAAAATCTAAATAGGTATTTTACAACTACCATGTAAACTTGACATTATATTGTTGAGGTTCTATGAAGAGGTAACATTATGCAGTATTTGATCATATTTATATTGCTTACACTTTCCTGTTTGATTTCTTTGTTATTATAAGTGATTCCTCTAATCCTAACAAAGTTCACAGAACTTCTGACATCAGTTAAGCTGTCAATTAATGAAAATATTTATTTAAAAAGTAAGTTTAGAAACCTTTGCTCTTTGTTATCTCCATGGTTTATTTGCTAAAAAGTGAAATAAATTTTATGTAAAAATATGGATTTTGTACCTAAGGATAGATGGTTTGTTCGAGATAGCAAGGCTTTCAACGGTTATTGTCTCAATGCTTTGAAGGTTTAAAACATGTTCAATAATATCTCCTATCTGAAAAGTCTTAATTGCCTATTGATGTGAAACTTTAAAATAGGTTCAAATCAAAAACAATTTCAAGTTTCCTCACTAACCTTTGATGTCTTATTTTAAATAATTTGTTTTAATAAAATAGATATAAATAAACTTGTTTATTGTTTTTGATGTAAATTGAAAATAAGTTATAGATAAAAATAAATTTAAAGGTGCACAGTTAAATATATTTATTTTTTTCAAAAAAATACAGGTGCTTTAAATTTATCAGCATCATAAATTCGGTATATTTAACTGTGCAGCAATTGAGTTGAAATCTTATTGAGATAAATAATTCATTTACGTAAAACTTCCTGTTAATTTAGTTTTTATTATTATAGAATAAATTGTTGGATTGAAGGAAGGTGGTATTTCATGCCTGTCAGTGGTTTTTATGCAGTGTAAGGAAAAGATACTTAGATTTTCAAGAAAATTCATTTTAACTCTGTAAAGATTTTTTAAAGACCCAGCATTTCTTAGTTTTATCTCATAGCTGAAATTGCCTTTTTATTAGCTCACCTGGCCATAGGCCATGTGAGCTGTTGCCCTCACTTGGTGTCCGTCGTCTGTAAACTTTAACATTTTAATCTTATCCTGTAAAACCATATGACAAATGGAATCAAACTCTACAGGAAGCATGGAAGGCCTTTTACAAAGTTTCCTTATTCATCCAGACTACAAACATGACTTCCATGGTCATTTTTTGTTTCTGATTGGCTGATTTTAAAAAGTTTTAGGAAATAGGAAGCACCTGATGGTGGTCCTTCACAAAGTTTCCTGGTTTTGTCCTGATCTGACTACAAACATGGCTGCTTCGGGCAATTCTAGTTTCTGATTGGCTCATTTTTAAAAAGTCCTGTCCTCTGAAACTGGTAAGCTAAATGGAAGCAAATTTGTCAGGAAGCATCTATGGAAGGAATTTTTCTCTTTTCATGTGATTTTGATGGGGATTCTTTGAAATCATTTCTTATGAACAATGCAACAAAAGAAACACCAGTTTTGAGGATGATGGGGATCAACTGTCATATTACAGTGTCCAGCAATTTACTTATAATCAGCACATTAGTCTGTCCAGCAAAATACAGTCTCCAAACATATTCAAATGTTCATTTGTTCAACTTTTAGGTGTCAACGTGCTGCTGTCATATCAAGCTGCATATGCAAAGCACCTCAGTTTTAATACTGAACTTTTTTTGTTAAACAGAAAACTGCTTTGTATTTTCTGATTTGTATTCCCTCTTTGTAAAATCTTCTTAAAACACAGCAAAGAGACATTTTTTAAATAACAAAATTCTGGTGCAAAGACATTGTAAATGCTGACATAATTAAGGAATATATATGTTATGTAACTTTAATAAACTGTAAAACTCAATGTAGGAATTGTTAGGTCTCTCTTGTCTAAATATTATCAGTTCTGACACCTGAAAATGTTTCACTTTTAGCATTCCATGGCTAAATATTTTGTTTTACCAGTAGTTAGCAGTATTCTATCAAAACATTCTTGGTAGTCTCAGTATTTTGTATATTTTGCCATCTTGTAAAGTTCATAGAAGTAGGAGGCATGTCTAAATATTTTGCATTTTAGCACATTATCTGACAAGATATTCATTTATCATAATACATGCCTTATCATAGACAGAAAGTCTAAATATTTACCTTTCATAACCTATTACAGCAAACAGGTTGATGTATCCAAAATCAAAACATTCTACGAGTTTCCCTTATATGAAGACAGATTTTACCTAATATGAAGACAGCAAAGTAAATCACGAAATGTCCATACTCTCTTACAGTATTATATCTTAGTTACATCTGACCAGCCAATATGGCATTGTCAATTTCAGGGATTATTGCAGAAATCTGGAAGGAATTTTCTGGTTTTAATCAGTTTATGTAGAAAAAAGCAAATATGACTTGTAAGGATTTTGTTTTTATGCCCCCTGGCTGCTTAGCGATTGGGGGCATTGAGTGTTACTATCATCTGTATATCTGTCTTTACATATCTACATACATCCCAAAAATGGTTTCTGACCGATAACTTATAAGAAGGTCAATGGATGGAATTATTTGACATTGGTTTTTTTTTTAGGACCTTATGACTGACCAAGTTCAAATTTAGTTAGTGTTCCAGGGTTATGCCCTTTCATCAAATTTGAGATTTCTGATCAACAATGTTTGAAAACATCCACAGAATGATTTGAAATTTGAAAAATCTTTGTTTAGGACCGATAAATACAGATCAAGGTTAAATTTTGCGAGGTTGAATTTTGTCATTTCAGACCTTTACCCCTTGAAATAGCTGTATTTCATCTAATTTGAGGTTATTGATCAATTTTAGATAACATCAATAGAATGATTTGAATTTGGAAAAGGTATTGTGGATCAATAATTATAGACCAAATTCATATTAAATGAATTTCACTTATGTTGTTTTGGTGTTGTGCCCCTTGATATGGCCACATTTTATCAAATTTGAGGTCTTTCATGGAAATATTCAAATTTGGATATCTTGTTGAGGACAAATAAATATAAAAGGAGTCAGCATTTGAAATTTTTACCTTTTTGAGTTACTTGCTTTTCAAATAGCTGTGTTTGCCATGCCTGTTACCGGTAGGCATTTTTATTTTTTAATGAGGTGTCTGGAGGGAGTTGTTGAGGGTTTTGCCTGGCATCTATGTCATGTATGTCTAATGGACATGAAGTCTACAATTCAATCAATAATAAAATTTTCAATTGCTATATTGGTTTCAGGCCTAGTTGCCTCCAATGAAAATCTTATTGAAAAATTACTATTTTCAAGAGAAGTGTGGTGGCTCATCAAAGCATAAGGTGCAATGTTCCGTATCATCTCCAACTTGCAATCCTGTCCACTTCTGTAATCAAAAGTTGGTTTGTTCCACTTAGTTTTTAACTTAGTTAGACTGGTGTTTGTTCTGTTTTACCAAAATTTCCCTGTTACATATTTATGTAATACATGTATTTACATGTGTATACCAAAAAAAAATTTCTCCAATAGTTAATTATACTTATGTTTGAAAGTTTTGTAAAAAATGTAAAAAATTTGCAATTTTGAAAAAATGTAAATCTTTTTTGTTGCAGCCAATTGTTTTTTCCAAGGGAAATATTATGATCATGGTGCATCATACAGTCCAAGTGCTTGTGTAGCTTGTAGATGTAATGTAAGTAAAACTAGCAATCTGTGTGTCACAAGGCTTTTGTAAAAGTACATATCACCTTTAAGTACAAGAATTTATTCATTCTTGAACTCTTAAATGTAAAAAGTACTGATTTTGATATACAATCAGTAAATTTATCCATTAGCTTTTTAGCTCACCTGGCTGGTCCAAGGCCATGTGAGCTATTGTCATCACTTGGCATCTGTCGCCCATTGTCATCCATCCATAAACTTTTTAAATTTTCTTCATCTCCTCTTGAACTGCTAGACAGGAAGGAACCAAGCTAAACAGGAAGGATCTATAAAAGATCCTTTACAAAGATTGCTCATTTTATCCAGATTGGACAAAAAACATGGCCATAATGGACAATTCTTGTTTTTGATTAGCTGAAACATAAAAAAAAACTTTTCCCTGAAAAGCATTTGGCCAATAGACGAATATTTTACGGGAAGCATCTATGCAAGTTCCACCACAAAGTTTCCTCATTTTGTCCAGATCGGACAAAAACATGGCTACAATGGACAATTCTCGTTTCTGATTGGCTGATATATTTAAAAATTCAAACATTCAAAGAATTCTGACATAAGAGGGTCTGCAAGACTGATTGTTACATGTTTCATACAAAAAAAAATTGTAATTTAAAGACTGTCCTTGTAGAAATCATGGCAGATCATGTGATGGTGCCACATGGTAAATTTCAGCCAACCGATTGTAAAAATCAGATCCAATTTTATGTGTGACACATGGTAAATTTCTTCAAACAATAAAGATTACACACGCAAGTGAATCCTGCTTGGTGTTGTCCCAGCACAAGAAAATTTTTTTGGTTTTTTGACATCACTTTTTTTAGGAAAATCCACACACAAGGAACAATTCTCAAAACATCTGATGTCAAAAAGCCAAAATTGCAGTAGCAGCAGGAGTTACAGCTATGGTAATCTATTTTTTGTTCCAATGATATCTATAGTAATAAAAAATAGGAATTTTTCTTTATAAAGTTGATGCCTTAGAAAACTATTGCAATATTCCTTAACAAATCAGTTTTCTCTTTTTTTCATACATTATTTATTTTTGTTTCTTGAAACTCTCGAGTTTGTGATGTGAAATTGATAACTTATTTCTGGAAATCAAAATTTGGCATTTCCGACCAAATTCCATGGTCTGCAATGGACATAATTATAAATGTTAACATTTTTTCTGTTTTGTGGTAGCCAGTATCATGTAGAATGATAAATCTGTCCTTTTAATTGATGTGGAATTGCTAGATATTACTGTAAGCCCAGCTACTGGTCAAGGGCATGAACTGGGAATTAGAATTTAATGTTTTTTGTTCATTCTGTGTCCAGTCTTTTTACAAATTATAATAAGATAATGTAGGAGAAGTCTAAATATGTTCTGTTTTAAAGCTTTATAAACATAATGCTATCAAACTATCCGGTATTGATTTAATGAAGGAGTCCTACATTACTAATTTGTTTCAACCTTGTTCAGTTTAATATAATTGGACCCCACAGCATTAAACATCAGCAATCCATTAGAAATATTTATCAGATTTAAGCAATATTTAATGAAACTTCTCATCAATTCTATAGTGAATATTATCGCTGTAGGCTAAAAACTGCATTTTGTATTAGTATTAGATAATCTACTATGCATTTTATGTGCATTTGTTTTATTTTTACTGCGCTAATCAATGTGATGCACTCATGTTGGAATTTGGGATGTCTAGTCAATGAAATATTTGTGTTAATTGATGAGGAGAGATTAAGTTCATTAGAAGTAAAATCAAGTGTTGGGTTGTTATAATGGGGTAAAAGGTCTAATTAAAAAATTCCAACTCTGAGATAAAACTATGCTAAAGATGTCACAGCAAATTGCAAGGTTCAGTAAGTATGGTTATAAATTTTGTGTGGTATATGTTGAAGCTTACAGTTGAAATAATATGTTCAATAAGTGTTAAACATATCAGCCTACAGCAAGTTGTAAATGGCCCCAAAAAATAAAAGGCATAATATTCAAATTGACAACTATCAGCTTAATAAGTATACAATGTTAAACAAGTAACATTTAAAAATAAAATAATGACATTTGCAGAATTACTGGTTCCAATCTTGGAACAGGCACATAAAGTATGTGGCAGGGTTAAACATGTTTGTGAGTACTCAACCCTCCCCCAAACTGTTTTTCTCCAAAGTTTTGCCTTCCATACGGCTGTTTCTTGTGTAATGATGTAGGTTTTGCCATGGTCATCAGATTTTAATTTAAAACAACAATGGTATTGGCATGAGTTATTTCAATATATAATGAAAATACACTTTTTTTATCAACAATTCAACACCAATAAAACTTTTAAAAAATCAAAATTTCCATATATTTTTAAAAAAAGCTGATGACAAAAGGTGTAAGTATAATAGTCTGTGATGATACCCTTTATATTTAGAAGTGGTATTTTCCATGGTATTAGTGCTACCGTTACATGAGATTCCTGCCAGTACATGTATTTAGCTATTTCTATAACATCTTAGAAGATTGCCAATGTTTAACAACACAGAAAACATATTCTACATTATTCTTTGTGGTGTCTAACAATGATTCCACATGTCTGTTTACAAACTTTTGACTTCTTTTTGATTAAATCGGCCATATGGATGATCAAAAGTTTCCCTGTCTTAGATATTCAAAATTTGGTTAAATTAAAAAGACCCCATCAAGTCTTTGTAAATAACATTTTGTCATGCTTCATTTAAAATCTGCATTATTATATTAAATTTGGAAATTAATATTAGAAACACCTGCATAAAATGTATAGACAAATTTTTTATTAAGAAGAACAAAGTCTGTAAAAAGTCACTCACCCAAGGATGCTAATACTTTATTGTTCAAATTTTAGTCTTTTGTGTCACATATTGAGCAGTTTAAAGAGCCTGTGAAAGGAAATTTAAAAAAAACCAACCCAACTAATGATCCAGCTCTTTCCAATTTGAAATTTTAAGACACACTTAACTTATTTGAAAAACTTATTACTAGTTTTCAGTAATAAATTTGTGTAATTGGGTTTTTTAGGTAGCATCTATTACATAAATATCGATGTTAATAGTTAACATAAGCGTAACTCATATGTTTATTATATTTAAGTGCAAATAGGAGGTTTAAAAAAAATTCTGGGAAAACCATGATAAGTATCAATTAGTATGCATTTCGACTTGTCAGGTCTACACAACATATCTTCTTATCAACCCTTCCAGTTTTCAAATTTAATATTTGGACAAATGTCAACATACCTAACCACCTGTAATGTCTGAGGATTGAACACATCAAACAGATTATGCCAATTTTAGCTTGATTTAGCATCAAATTTCTTATTTTTGTATGAATAATATATTGTAATTACTTTGTTATAAGAGTTTGATATTTTAACCAAGACCCTTTAATGATCCTGTTATTCTAGGTTATGTACCAGACTTATATTCCTGACTCTTGTATATGCCTCCCACCCACCTTACAGAATCAATGTTTTGTCTAAATGCCAGATCAATTGCTATAGGTTTTACAGAAGGTGCACATCCATCATAGACTTTTTGTGCAGTCGCAGATCCTTTGTTTACGTAATTTAGAACTTTCTATTTTGATTTCAGTCAAAGATATTCACAGTTTCTACTTCCATCGATGAAAACCTGTCTGAGAGAGCTTGGTCTGGTTGATCATTCAGACAATATCAATTAATTTCAGCAATGAAATGCAAATCTCTCATTTTGAATTTCATCACTCCTCCAATGCACTACAACACCAACAATTTCATTTAAATCTGTTGGGCATTGTACATATTTCACTGCCATAGACCTTCAATCCATTGACACATTTCCCTTCAGAAGGATCCATGCCTGATGCCTTGCACATTTAGAAAAGGATTTTTCATTTGGGGTGATTTAGAGCTTTTTACAAGTAGTGGTATTCAACTCTTGTTGAAGGCGTTTTGGAGACCTCTGCATTTGTTAATCCCTCTGTTTTTCTCGTGGTTGGATTGCAGTCTCTCTGACATTTACTGCATATCTTTTCATTTTTATATGGTTTTGGTGGCAATATATGCACTGTAGGATTAACCATAAATCTTGTAAACCAGCAATTACATAATGTATGGCTTAAACTTTATAAATGCAACCTCTTTTTTTTCAGAATGGATTAATGAAATGTCAGGGAATGAATCCAGAAAAGGATTGTCCTAAATTATCCTGTACCAAAGATAAACTTATACACATTCATGGAGAATGTTGTCCTATTTGTGAAGGTATATGGGTCTTTTTTATCTGTAGAATGATATAAGGTTAATATTTACCAGTAGGTAACAAGTGCTTACCCAGGATAGGGTTAAGTGAACCCACATTTCAATTCTGTTTCAACTGCAGTCCTATGCAAGTAATCAGTGCACACTTTTGCATAATATAATTGAAAGTACAGTATGTAGAGTAGTCATGTATTCTGTTTCGGGTATTACGAAGAGAATAGTCTGTTATTTTAAAGCAAAATTTAAAAAAAAAACAGTTATGGTTATTGAACAAAATAACAAATGAAAACTAAAATCTTATATATTGATCCGATTTTTTTTGGAAAACTGAATCACTTTTGATAATGAATATTATATTGATCCACAGGGACAGATTTTTGTGGACAAGGCCACAACTGCCATGAAAATGCCACATGCTTCAATCTAGCAACAAGATATGCTTGCCAGTGTAAAATGGGGTTCAAGGGAGATGGCCAGTTTTGTGAAGGTAGGAAGATATTTTAATATGAAATGATTTATTATCTTAAAAAAAAGGAATAAGAAGCCTTAGATTGTCAACTCCTACACGTATTTGTGATTTATTATATGTAATGAATGCACTGATGAGCTGATATGAAATTTCTCAGACATTGAAAACTCTGGGAAAATAATGGCCAGGTATATTTGGTCTTTATTAATCTAGGGTTGGCCCTCAATAAAGGGAAATATTACAGAAAAAATAAAAGTGTGAGGTAATCTCAGACAAAGTTATTTTTACAACAGACCTCCCCATATTCTTTACAGTGTCTGTCTCTAACCATACCAAACAGACAATGTAGCTGTTTGATCTCAAATATAAACAACACGAAAATTGCTAATTTGTTTAAATAGTATTTCATATTATAAGGCAGCGTGAGCCAATTCATCTGTCTATGCAAATTATATCTAGAGAGATCTGAAGAATAAAATCAAAATTCTTTGTAAATTCACAATTTAAACTTGGTCTTCAAATGACATGGCTATTTTCAAACAATGGCTAGTTCTAAATTATACAAGTCACTGCCTGGGTCTTCATTTAGGGTCAATTAGAACAAGCTCAGTAGTATCCTCAATTACCTCCTTTTAATTATTTCTTAAAAAACCAACTTTGCATATCTTATATTAAGAAGTATAGTTGGTTTAATATACAGTGATGTGTCCCAGACCAGGTTTTACTGTTGTGTTAAGTACATGTATGCTATTTTAAAATGAACATTGTATTCAAATGTTTCATGCAACTTTCGTGTTTCAGATAGATAGTTAAAAGCAAATTTTGACAACTTTCACAATAACATCATAGAATTAAACACTAATTTGTATTTAAGTATTTTTCTAGTGAAAATTATCCATTAAACCTAATATCATTAGCTTACACTTCCAATATTCCACTTACTTTTAAAAATTTTACAATATGAAGCACATATTTTACAGCTGAGCTATTGTGATGTGTCAGAATTATTCCAAATGATAATGTTATATAGTTAAGTTCAGATGTATAATCAATTAGTGTTTTTTAAACTTTTTTTAAATCTTTATTTTCACCAGTTTTAGGATGAGACAAAATTAAATACTTTAAGACATACTAATATACTTTATGTCAGACATTTGTGGACTGCCTTCATGTTTTTGGTTTAATATGTCTGTTTTAACCTTTATGTATATCAATTGTTATAAAAGTATTACTTACAACAGAGTTGGACAGACAAAATAATTTCATAGCAGCTAAATCACTCTGTTAAAAAGTTAAAAGGAACAAATATATAAATAGGAGAAGTGGCATGAGTGTCCATGAGACAGCCACCCACCAAATGACAATCAAATTTAAACTTCTACAGGGGCCATTACGGCCTTCAGTAATGACCAGAGTCCATACCATAACAGAAGCTGTAAAATGCCTCAAATACAATATGTGAAATTATTCTTAAAACACACTATCACCTAATCAACCTAATCTATTGAAAAAATGGTGAACAAATAACAATAAATGAAGTCTTACATCGTTAGTCTTTGATCTTTTTTCTACAATCTCAATAGATGAATTTTCAGATGTCTCACCAAGGCACGATATTATAGAATATATGATTATCAATGGTTAGGCAGCAACCATTTGATTTTCTGGGGGGGGGGGGGGGGGGGGCTATTGATTTTTT
>JAULBM010330576.1:0-13052 GCA_032357055.1 Geukensia granosissima
GCTTTTTAACCATATTCGGCAAACTGGGATTCGGCAAAATGGACTCGGCAAATTGGGAATCGGCAAAATGGGATTCGTCAAACTGGTACTAAATCATTCAGAATGACTAGTAATGGCTTTCCCTGTCAATAGGACTTTTAACAGTGTTGAAGTATATTTACTCGCCAATTTATAATCTAAGAATTCTGAAATCTTGCCATTTATATCCAGTTAATTTTATCTATTTCTTTTCCATTTATGATAGATATTCACCAGAATCATTTGTACATGACATTATTCTCAGATGATAACCAGACATTTATCTATTATTCAGTAGAAGTCTACTTTCTAGCAATTGCTATAGCATCAAATCTATTGAATATTTCATCAGAATTACAACATAATGACAGGAGAATTCAGACATATATAGATTGTGTATTGATTTGCCATCAAATAAGTTTTAACTTTGTCATCAGTTGAAATGCTGGCTCTTTTTGTACGATTTGTCTTAGGGGATTAAACTACAAATTACAATTGGCTGAGTGGTCTAGGTAGTTGATTTAAACTTACATGTATAGATCACTGTACTCTGTCACTTATACACTGTGAGTTTGCACCTAAATTAGTACCATACAAAAAAAAAAGAATGAATTTAACTCTCATAGCACATAATAAGGTTTGTCAGTTTCCTGTCCAAGGTTGGTGGTTCTCTCCTGGTATTCTGGCTTCTTCCACCAGTAAAACTGTCTGCCAGAGCAAGATTGAAATATTGTTGAAAGTTGTGTAAATGAAAAAGTCAAAACAATCAAACAGAAAACACAAATTACCAAATTAAGTAATAAAATGTTATCTGTCTTAGTTCTTTTCAGTTTATTCTCAGAATTTGGAATGTATTGTTGAACTTTGGTGACTTTACAGCCAAAAGAACAATTGAAATATTAGAAGAAGTTGCTTACTTTTCCAAAGCATACAAAAAACTAAGAGTAACCAAATAACAAATTTTTGGATCCCAAAATGTTCATATTATTTGAACTACACTAGTTTAAATGGTTCTGTCACTAAACTTTTTTTAGTTTGATCATGTTTAGCACTAGTTACAATGGTTCTACAATATTTGCTGCTTATTTTTGTTTTTTTTTAATTGTTTGTTTTTAGTTTGATCATTTTTTTAGCACTAGTTCAATGCATCTACAAGATGCTGCTTTTTTTTGTTTGTTTTAATTGTTTGATGTACCTGTTTACAAAGCTTTATATTTCTAGTGTTGTACATTTTACTGTCATTTTTTATATCACTTTTCAGAAGTATAATGTAGAAAACGAGGTATAAAAGTCCTGTAGAAAACTTTCCTTGTTCTGTATATCCTAATTAACTGTTTGTATGAGGCTGACTGGTCATGGGAAAATCCTGAATAAAAGTGTTATTGATTTTCTCATTTTATAATTTCTTTTTATCATTAGTAGAACTTGGCTAAATGTTTCATGATTCAATAGAGTTATCTTTCTTTATTACTTACAATTTAAAACATCTAGATTATTTTGCTTTGAATGTCAGTTTTGATTGAAAAGAGAATGAAGGGACATTAACAGACATCATATAAATGATATCAAAATTAGTTTGAAAGGAGAAAACTTTGCAATCTTTATAGAAATTAAGTTATGTTTTTGCTAGATGTTTGTTTTGTTTCTTTATTAGAAGAACTATTTCCTTTGATAACTTGAAATATCCAAACTTTACTAGTGGTCAGTTTTATACAGACAGTTACAACAATTTCCATGTTTCTTTGTCCATCATATGTAATTCCTTTATACACCATGACACATCGTTGCCTTGTTAGCTTGCTGCCCGCCAACAATATATACACTATCAATGTGATTCTGTCATGGTTCAAATTCTATGGATTTCATGTGCGGACCAATCCTTGAACATCAGAAAACCAGGGAAATATTAATGTTAACAAACCCTTGAAGAAGAAATAGACAACATTATTGGTTTCAACAGAACCTTATTTTGCAATGGTTCTGTGACAGTTCTTTACAATAAAAACCTAAATCTGCATCAACTAAAGAATTGATTACTGACCATTATCTTTTGCTTTTGTAAATACCTAGAGGATATTTAAAACCAAAAATTTTGAAATGAATCCTTCTTCAAAACTTCTTTTCTACAAATTTACCAACCAATGTAATTGTCTACAAATTTAGCTACCGATGTAATTGTCTACAAATTTACCAACCGATGTAATTGTCTATCAATTTACCAACCGATGTAATTGTCTACCAATTTACCAACCGATGTAATTGTCATTTCTTGTAAATCCACAGAAATTGATTTCAATGAAGATATAAAATGAATTTATAGTATTGCAAACCATCTTAGTGTTCAATCTTCCAAATATAATACACTGTCTTAGTGTACAATCTTCCAAATAAAATACACCGTCTAGTGTTCAGTCTTCCAAATAAAATTGAATGAACCTTAAGTTCAAAACACAGCTATGTTAGCCACCAATATTCACTTTGCAGCAAGCTTGAAAGAATGTAAATTCCCTTGAGTGTGAAAACCATATTTAAAAGGTTTTGATTGAGAATTATGTATCAATAAAAAAACCAGATATTTATTTCAAAAGGATATTAAATATATATCAATCTAATGTAAATTGAATTCTTATATTACATTCGTTTTATTAATAAGTCACCAATGAAGGTTTACATATACTCCATGATACACCTTATGATCTTCATGACCTTTCCATGTGGTCAGGATTTGATCTACTGTCAGACTATTCAGAATTTGCCTCCAATGATGCACAAGTCGAAGAGCCAGGGAAACAATCTGTACTGGCTTGTCAAGTACAATTAAGGGTTGTATGGTTCAGAGCACAATCTGTACTGGCTTGTCAAGTACAATTCAGGGTTTTTTGGTTCAGAGCACAATCTGAACTGGCCTGTCAAGTACAATTCAGGGTTGTTTGGTTCAGATCACATTGATAATTGTTGTTCCAAATATGGATGAAATGTTTTCTGTTGGACATTAAGTAAGATTAAATCATCTGCAATAAAAAAGAAGGTATATATAACATCTGTTTTTAATGGATTATGCCCACCGATGACTCTTGTTTGGTGTCGCTAATGCACTGTTAGGTCTTTATGGGAAAATTTTTCTGTTGACACATGTTTAAGAATTGTTCCAATTGCGTGGATTTTCCCAGACACTCAACATCACAAAGCAAAAACCTAGCATAGAGGCGACACCAAGTTGTTGGTGAGCATAATCCCTTTGGTAATAGTTTCATATCATTCTCTATTACGTTAAGATGAAATTTGAAATAAAAATTTAGGGGCTAGCTCTTAATACTTCTGTGACATAGCAATTAAACAGAAGGAATATATACAATCCGTTTGACCTGAAGTACTGGGTTTTATGTTAAAGCCCTCATATCTGGTGTGATAGTTGGTACTCATAACCTGCATAATGATAAGTTTCTGGGTGTTTTTTAGAGACAGGGGAAGGGCGATAAGAATCTAAACATTTACTTTAACTGATCTAACTATTATAATAATTCTAACTCTATAACAAATTATATCATTAAAACTTTAGTAATCTTACATGTGAGTTAGGTTTAGCTTTTAATACAGAAAATTATTTTAAATATTAGGAATTATTCTTTTTGAAGTTTCTTGTTTAAACCATATATGTATAATGTTTAGCAATAACTGGAAAAATGTTACATTTTACCTCTAATACCAGTAGTAATTGTAGAAGTGACCTGTTTACAATATTATATTCAGGATCAGCTCTAATACCAGTAGTAATTGTAGAAGTGACCTGTTTACAATATTATATTCAGGATCTGTTTGTTTTGTCTACCTGACTTATTGTTTCCAATATTATATTCAGGATCAGCTCTGATACCAGTAGTAATTGTAGAAGTTACCTGACTTATCAGTAACAATATTATATTCAGGATCTGTTTGTTTTGTCAGTTGATGTTATTTCTTCTTAATGTTTTTACAGGAGCAACAAACACCACTACATATAGCGGCCAGACTTGGTAATGTGGACAATGTAACACTACTCTTACAACACGGAGCTAACTCGGATGCTGTAACTAAAGATTTATACACACCATTACACATCGCTGCTAAGGAGGGTAACGAGGAAGTCGCCTCGGTTTTACTGGATAATGGAGCATCACATGCACTAACTACAAAGGTAATTCATTGTTATCGATCATATTGCTGACCATATGGCGAGACTTTTTTCTTTAAAATGGAGCCTTTTTCCCATAATAAATCTATCAGGGAAAATGGAAATTAGATCTAAAGTATACGTAGACTTATAGTCCAAAATATACAATAGTTGGTATTTTCTAATAAGACTTTATATTAATAGGTTATATCAAATGAATCATATTTTTATTTCTAATTGGGACACTACATATTGTATATATATTTTGTTTACAGAAAGGATTTACTCCTCTACACATTGCTGCTAAATATGGAAACATCAAAGTAGCCAGTCTTCTTCTACAAAAGGGAGCTAACCCAGATGTTCAAGGAAAGAATGGTCTGACACCACTCCATGTTGCTACACACTACAATCACTCCAATGTAGCCTTTCTACTGTTGGACCACAAAGCATCACCACACTGTACTGCCAAGGTAGGTCTGACACCACTACACACTACAATCACTCCAATGTAGCCTTTCTACTGTTGGACCACAAGACATCACCACACTGTAATCACAAGGTAGTATCTTACTATTGCATGTTTTCTAAGGCTAAAATGTCATTCTGTAAATGTGGATATTATTTGGGAAAGGGTTAGCAACAATCTTTACAGCTGTATAGCACTGTGCATTCAACAAAAGCCCTTATGTTTTTCTTGATAATTTATAAAAAATTGCTCTGTGTGGCTGATTTCAAGATGGTGATCACTGACATTCAGAACATAGAATGTTATGAAGGAGACAATCCATATTTTCCCCTGAGAGGTTCACCTCAAATGTTATATCATTTTAATAACCAATCAAGGTAAAGATTTTGCTGAACTACCTAGTGATACATTTTTGAGTCCTCTTGAACTGACCAATCAGAAGTGAAATAAACTGTTATTTATTTCAGAATGGTTACACCCCACTACACATTGCTGCTAAGAAGAACCAGATGGATATTGCCACTACACTGCTTGAGTTTGGAGCTGATCCTAATTCTGAATCAAAGGTACCCCCCCCCAACACACACACACAGTCGGGTTTAAAAACCTACCTTTCTTTGCAAATATCTTGACATTTAAATATCACCTATTTTATTTAATTTAGTATTTACAGTATGGTGTTGGTAGTAGTTCATTTTTGAAGGCCTTAAGGTACATTGTAGAAGTTTGTTATTTATACTTTTTAGATGCCTGTCTTATAGACAGTTGTACCAAAGCAAAGTTTTTTTAAAAGCCTTGTCCCTCTGGTTATATTTTTCATTTTTTGTTTCTAATGTGAATTTATTATTGTTTTACTGCTATATTTCTTCCTCTTATAAAAATTTTCAAATACTGTCATTATTTAATTTAGTTTCTGTCCTAAACTTAATCAGTACATGTTGGGACCTAATCAACAGTATAGATTGGGACTAAAACAATAGATACATGTTGGAGGACTTATCAACAGTACAGATAGGGACATAAATAATACAGAGCCAAACCTATAGTCCTTTTCCCAAACATATTTCTGGAAGTCCGAATTTGGTTTAAAAATTAAGATTTTGTAAGAGTTGTTCCTTTTTGTGGTAAGTACATCAGGTCGACGTAAGATTGAGCAAAGAGGAAAACCTGACATTCCCTGTACTTTACCATAAAGCATTTGATTTCTATGACTGCCACAAGTATTTACACTTAAAAAAAATGAAAGCTTTATCTATTTACCTTCCATAGAAATTGACATATTTTTAAGAGGTGATTTCTATGGAAACTTTTCATAAAACTTTTCCAGAAGCTGGGATTCAGATGGTAAATTTTAATTTTAAAAGGAACCATGGCCTTCAGAAATGGAAAAGGAAATTGGAAAGGGCTATAGATGAGATTATCTATAAATTTAACATTATTAAAGTAGCAAAATAAAATTTGAAAGACCTGGTATTGATGCATTACCAGTTAAAATTGATGTCATGAATTTAACAATATAGACCTAGGTAAAGGGATACAACTTTTAATAATCATTCGTACTTTTGTGCTTACCATTATCATAAATCTAATGTAAGCATCTAAGTAACTCAGATTGATATTATTCTGTTACAATTGAATGCATTAAAATCTTCGTTGAAATTGAAAATTATTAACATCACTGATTCCAAAAGTTGTCCCCCTTAAACCAGGTCTACCTCAAGATTGTGTAAAAAGTTTGAAAGTTGTCAGAAATTATGTACTTGTTATTTTTGACAGAATGGATTTACTCCTCTACACTTGGCAGCCCAGGAAGGTCACACAGATATGGTATCACTTTTACTGGAACACAAATCTAATGTCGGTGCAAAGGCTCATGTAAGTTACTAGACAAATTTTTTGTCCTGTTTCAGGTTATAGAACTTCTAAATGTAAAGATCAGGCTCAATTTTTAATCTGTCATATATTAATTTTTATACGACCGCAAAAATTTTGTGGTCGTATTATGTTATGGGCATGTTGGCGTTGACGTCGTCGTCCGTAGACAGTTAGGTTTCCATTCAATAACTTAAGTCCTATTATTTGGATCCATTTCAGCTTCATAAGCAACGAGAAGGCTTTAAAATCCCTCTGTCTGGCGGCGTCAGGATTTCAATGCATCCTTCGCTTTCTTAGCTGTTTAATTGAAACAAAAACCTACCTTCATCCTTCAAACTTTACTTATTGTGTATCCCACATCTTGTATCAAATACAATTCTAATCAGATGTTTATCATGAACAGATTATTCAGTGGATATATTTATATTTACTTTATTTACTATAACTACAGAATAGTTTCATACTAAATCATATTTGCCTTCAATTTATAGAATGGTCTTACACCAATGCATCTTGCTGCTCAAGAAGACAAGGTCAACGTTGCTGAAGTGCTTGTTAAATATGGATCTGAGATTGACCCTCAAACTAAGGTACTGTAGAATTTGTATTCAATATTGCCTTTAGATTTCACACAGATTCATATATCTACAGCTGTTCACATCATGTATCAGAATTAAAAAAAGAATTTGAAATTGAAAAAATAAAGTATTAAAAATCATTAAAGTAAATTTATTTGTAGATATTTAAGCGTATACATGCAATTTTGATTTTTTAGACATTGTACATACTTTTAGATTTATTTTCATCTTGCTGAAAAATTGGAAAATTTTGTTGTTTTCCAGTTTAACTGATTCAGTTGACGGATTTTTGAATTAAAAGGAATGACATTCATGTATTTATATGTCAGCAAAAATAAGCTTGGGAGGACCAGAAATGGGAAATTCAAATGTTTAAACTTTAATTTATCACAAAAATCTGCAATTTTCAGGATAAGCAACTACATCTGTGATAGTTTGAACACCAAATTCTATTGCCACTAAGATCACTAAATCTCTCTCTCTGAATTTCATTTTCAGATTTGCCAAAATGATAGATTTAGTTCAGTGAAGCATGGTTTTTTATGCCCCGCCTGCATAACTTTTCTAATCATTGGCGGGGCATAGTGTCCATTGGACACATATCGACTTGTTTATTTTTAAGATAAATTTGGAAAGTTCAACATAGTTGATAATAAACTGAAAGATTTAAAACCTTTTTAACTGTTAAAAGCTGGTTAACAATCTGATTCTATGACCTGGTGTTTGGTCTATATTGAAAGGTTGTTTGTATTTTAAGCTGGATACACCCCTTTACACACTGTTCTATATTGAAAGGTTGTTTGTATTTTAGGCTGGATACACCCCTATACACACTGTTCTATATTGAAAGGTTGTTTGTATTTTAGGCTGGAAACACCCCTTTACACACTGTTCTATATTGAATGGTTGTTTATGTTTCAGGCTGGATACACCCCTTTACACACTGTTCTATATTGAAAGGTTGTTTATATTTTAGGTTGGATACACCCCTTTACACACTGTTCTATATTGAAAGGTTGTTTTATTTTAGGCTGGATACATCCCTTTACACACTGTTCTACATTGAAAGGTTGTTTGTATTTTAGGCTGGATACACCCTTTACACACTGTTCTATATTGAAAGGTTGTTTGTATTTTAGGCTGGATACACCCCTTTACACACTGCATGTCATTTTGGACAAATTAATATGGTCCGATTCCTGTTGGAACATGGAGCTTCAGTCAGTGCTACTACCAAGGTAATAGTTTTATAGAGCATATACAACATGATTATTGATAATATTGATTACAAATATTTATGTTTGAAATAAAAATATATCTGTTAGAAATTGACCTATTGACTTGTGTAAATCCTAGACTGTCAATGATAATGTGAGATTTTTAATACTATTTAACATGTTACGATACACTGTGGCAAAACAAAGCCCAAACTATTTTTAATTATAGTAAAACACAGCTTAAATTTAATTAACAGTTATTTGTGTTGGCTTATAGCTGATTTTGTATAATTTCATTACATATTTTCAGAATGTTTTTGTTTCATTAATCTGCCATTTTAAAGTTGATGATGTTCATATAGAATTATCTCCCTTTTACAGCTTGGTTATACACCACTACACCAAGCAGCTCAACAAGGTCATGTCCAAGTTGTCAACCTGCTCCTGAAGAACAAGGCTTCACCTAATGCTGTCACTAATGTAAGTCTTTATACTGAATTTTGTATGTTGAGGGGAGGGGTGTTTGGTTATACACCACTACACCAGGCAGCTCAACAAGGTAATGTCCAAGTTGTCAACCTCTTACTAAAGAAAAAGGCTTCACCTAATGATGTAACTATACTCTATGTCAGAGTTTGTTGGAACGGGTAAAAAAATATCTGCCATATTCTTATAAAATATTGTTTATTTTTTAAACTGAAAAAAGTGCAAGCAATTTGCAATAATACTTTTTTAGCAATCACTGTGTATTTTAAAATGTGCCAAGTATTTGATTCTCTACAGGGATTTCACATTGTAAAATCAGCCACTGTTTGCCAGAAGTGGCATTTTAACCACTAGCGTGACGGGCAGTACACATTGTTGACGCTGCGTGGTAATTAAGTAATTAAACTAGGATTAGAAAACCTGCACACGTGCTTTGAGGTGCACCTGAATGGAAATTTTAAAGTAGTTCTTATATGTATTGCGAGAAAAGGTCCGAACATATGAAATGTGTGCAACTTTTAAAATTACTTTATCTAGGTCAAACTTAAGCGCTCCTGCCAAAAATTAGGTTCGCAGACTTTAAATGTTAAATGTTCATAGAGTAATTCAGTGTAAGATAATAGTATGTTAAATGCCATCCCGTAATGTAAAACATAAGCCGTTAACTGTGGAATTCTTTTTGCTTTTGATTAAGACAGAAACCCACATATAATTTAGAATAGCTCGAAAAACACACACACCACAAAAGCCTGACAAAGACTATAGTCAGAGGCTTTACAATGCTAAAAAAATATGATATTTGAATTCAAAACCAATGTAGCATCCTCTCTATACAAATTCTATTACTCCTGAAATTGCAAGTCTAAAATTGTATGTTGGAATAGGGGGGAATGGGCTATTGGGTATTTGACTAGCTGACATGTAAATTGGCACTGAAGATCTCAATGGTTTGTGAAATGTTTTAAAGCATGTAAGTTTGTAGACTACTGGTAATTGAGAAAAACAGTGCACATGTATCAAATGTTATAGCTCATATAAGTGATGGGAAATACAACAGATTGTTGGAGGAATTTAACAAACCAAACTGTTACTGGTCTGACCAGCAAGGCTTTAATACCAGATGTTTTGGCTTATTAAATCAAAATACAAGTTTGAATTTAAAAATATTTAGCAAATTTCTGTAAAACATTGATAAATATTATTTTGGACAAGTCCAATAATTGGGCTGGGGAATACACTCAATCAAGTCTTTCATTAAATCTCAATCTTCTTTTGAATAAATAAATCTTGCTGTAAAGTAACTAATGTTTTTTATGACTACTTCAATCAAAGATATAAATAATTTACAACACCTCGAATTTTTATGGTACTGAGATAGGGCAAATTTTTTTATATCATTGATTTTATCTGGTTTTATGTCCACTTTAAAGATTTTTAGACATCAGTTATTGGTTGAACAGAAGTTTATAAATGTGTTGATCATTGAACAAATTTTTCCACATGTTATATGCATTTTCCCCTTTTCAAAAAGCAATTTAGTAGAAGTGCTGGTATAGACAGTAAAATTTGTAAAAAAAAAAAAAAAAAACAAAAAAAAAGAAAAAAACAACAATAATTTTTTTTAAATTACATTTTTTTATTTAAAAATTTAGTTTATTTATAAAGTAAAAAAAAAACTGGAGACTTACTTTGTAATCATGATGACATTCAAGATTAAAAAACACTGTGCATTTTTTCTTTTATTAAATGAGTTTGTCTCTGTATTAAACTCGTATCCATATTTTCATTATTTGATACTTAATCAGGTGAAAAATAGCTATTAATGGTCTTCTTATCTGGAAAACATTGTGCTTGTTTTACAGAATGGACAAACAGCATTATCTATTGCGCAGCGTCTCGGCTATATCTCTGTTGTTGACACACTTGCTGGTGTTACCGAGGTAACAGAAACTATACCAACAGCTGAAGATAAGTACAAGGTCGTTTCCCCAGAAACCATGCAGGAAACATTACTGTCAGATTCAGAAGATGAAGGAGGTAAGAAATCGTTGTTGTTTAGTTAGCATGGCATTGTGAGACTGATCAAATATAAAATACCATGACATGGCAGGTTTAGAAAATTCTCAGACATAATTTTTTGAAGCCTGATAATTTTGTTTTGAGTTTATAAAAGAACATTTATAGCCCTTTTTTTATTCTGAGAATGAGGAATGGTAGCCAGTAGTTATTTGAAGGTATGAAAAGGTTACTATAAACCCGCTTGTGTGTAGTAAATAATTTGTTATCTCACAAACCTCCTTGTTCCAAGTTAACCATTTATGGAATTAAAGGAGATTTTAATTTTGTATTTTAAAAAATGTTTTCATGTGCTAATTATCAATTTTATGCTCTTTTACCATATGTGGTAATTTAATAAAAGGAGTTAACTAAAGTGAGGTTTCTCATTAATCACTACAAATTTGGAGTAAAGCATCAAATCTTGAATAAAAAGTCACAATGAAGTTGGTTTATAGTAATCTATTTCTGTTTGGAAAAGTGCATCTTTTGAACTAGAGTTACCTTTGAGTGGAGAGGGTTAATTGTGTTTACCATTTGATATTCCTGTATAAGTGGTTGAGCATGTGTGATCTTGTATGTCATATAATGTAGTCAACCGTTTTTAGATTCTTTTACATTAAAATTTATGACGGGATATTTGAAAATGTCCATCTGACAAGTAGGTAATTAAAAAAAGGTTAAAATGTTCATGAATTATGATTATCTCCCTTGTCAAGATGAAGATGAAGATGTTATACTACATGGTGAGCGTATGACACTATTTGTTTGAGCACATTTGGATGAGGATATCATTAATGTCTGTCATACATGTGTAATGAACATATATGTAATTCTTTGGCAAAATTATTTTTATAGCATCCATAAATGATTAAATTCTGTAATATTCATATGCTTAAAAATTACTGATTTTAAATGACATCAAGACCATACTGCTGCAGTCTCTTGAAATCCAAATTTGTGATGGTTTTGGTGCCAAAATCACTTGAAATCAATGTTTGTTATTGTATTTCTGGTGCAGCTTCTAAATTCTAGATATTCATTTCATCCAAAATTTGACCAATTGGAAAAATGCTGGAAAACTATATAAATTTTAAAAAAGCAATATTCTAAAAAAAAGTATATATTCAAAGCAAAATAATATTAAATAGCTATTAAAATTGAGGAATATTTTCATTTTGTTCACCATACACATGTGGAGAGATTGATGATTAGTGTTTATCTGTGTTGAAAACTAAAACTGTGTATTTATGTGTAGGAAGTGATAGTGAAATGTGTGGGCTTAAATAACTTAAACTGTGTTATTGTGTGGGAAATGTGTTCCGGGAGCATTTGTGTTGAAATTAAAATCTTTGTGAAGTTTATGAAATACAACTAAAACAATGTGAAGACAGTGTGTTATTTTGCTGTTAGGTACACGAAGCAGTATTAGATCTAGTGAATTCAGGACCTCATGGTTGAGTGATACCACCATGAGTTCAACTGGTGAGGAAGATGCAGCTACTTTATGTTGCTGTGTCCTAAATTAAACTTATGCTAGTTTGACTGCTACCTGATTGTTGCAAGATAAGATAGATTTTGGTTCCCATGTTATCTGTGCTAAACATTCTGGGCTTCAAGATAATTAAAAGAGGGGGGATGCATGCACAGAGCTGATAAATAATTCTTAAATGGATTCAAAATCTTGAAATTCTGGTAGCATGTCAATAAGGTAAAGCTAGATCTATCTGGTAAACTCCAGTAACATACATATATACAAGTTTGAGTGAAGCTTCTTTCTACTGGAGAGCTAGCTTATTTTTAATACCATGTAAACTGGAGTTTGCTGTTAACCCATTCACTGAAAGCACTTGTTCACCCTAGTTATATATATAGCAATTGGGTGGTAGGTTTAACCATAGATGCAGTTGGAATTAAACAAAATAAGTATGTTCTTCACCATCATCATTTAGTTAAGATTTACTTGGCTTCTTCAAGTCATCTCTTATTAAAAATGTGCAACTTTTTGGCGATAGCAAAAACCAATTTGGTTGATCACAGAAAATTTTTGAAATCATTCATTTATTCTCAATGATAAATACAAGAGATAAATAATACTTGAGTATCTGATTAATTTAATTATTTCACATTTTTATACGACCGCAAAAATTTGCGGTCGTATTATGGTATGATGCTGTCGTCGTCGGCGTCGTCGTCGTCGGCGT
>JAULBM010330587.1:0-13051 GCA_032357055.1 Geukensia granosissima
TCCCCCACAATCAGGGACGCCCCTTTTAGAGGACTAGTGCCTCAAGGACAGAGATACCTGGTGCCTATTCTTTCCCCTGTACATCCTTCAAGAAGGGAAGTTCGAGTATTTATACATCCAGCTCGAACTAACGGACGCCCCTTTAGCAGGGGTTCTACCTGCAGGCAGAGAAACAGAACGACCTATTTCTATACCCCGGCCGCCCTCGAGGGATCACTCTCATGAAAGAAAGTCTGCAGGCAAATATGCCACTTTACCCAGACACATTACTCTGACTCTTAGCCAACCAGTCCTTGCTCTTACTCCTAAATGTTGCTGCTTATCAGAGAAGGAATAAAAATTTTATTTTCTTTGGTTTGACCTGGCTGGGGATCAAACACAGGACTTTCCACACTCGAGGCAAGCTGATTGAGAACTATTTCTTTTATTTTTAACTGTTATGATCCAACAATCTTCTAATTGCGTAATTTATTTAGATTGTTTTTTTCTTAAATACTATAACCATAGAAAAATTTATGGTTTCAATTTTTGCCATTCAATTAAAGCATCATACATAATCATACATAATAAGGAGATGAAATAAATCAAAGATATTTTCATGAGAATTGAAACGTGCGAGTCAACAGCAATTAGTTCTAATTCACTTTCTACCTTTCTTGTCTTTTTCTTGAGCTTCAAATGTATCATACATATCCCATGTTGTGGCATTCACTCCTGCTTCCTAAAAATAATGCTTCATTTTACAAGTGCATCATATGCTTTCAATATTTCTTCTATTCAAATTACATTTTCTGTCCACTACATTTATTAAGAAATTTACTCAATAAATTCAATGCCATAAGACTCAATGCATAATAGTTTTATTGATTTTGAAATGCAAAAGTAATATTTTCCAATCCCTGTGAAACAGATAAAGTCTAGAGTGGTTTAAATTTTCTAATCTAAGTTGATACCCTTTTCAGCAGATTGGGTAAAAAAAGTGGGAGGGGGTAATTAACACAATACAAGGAGGTAATTAAATCTTTACTGAATTATTTACATTTCCAACTTTATAGAATTTAAAAATAAACTTTTAAATATCATTTCA
This sequence comes from Geukensia granosissima, assembly GCA_032357055.1. Classification (NCBI taxonomy): domain Eukaryota; kingdom Metazoa; phylum Mollusca; class Bivalvia; order Mytilida; family Mytilidae; genus Geukensia; species Geukensia granosissima. The sequence goes on from JAULBM010330587.1 coordinate 1,088, forward strand.
TTATTGATTTTTACATATTTGCAGTTTCTGTACTTTTCTACAAAAATACAATTGTTTTCTATCATGAGACGAAAGTTCTGACTCAGCAGTTACAAATCATATTTAAAAGCATATGCATTTCCATTTCCATGAAAAGGAATATTACATTTAATGACATTTCCCTGTACTTACTGCATGTTCTGCATGTTACTTTGAACTTAATGCATGTGTTACTTTGTACTGATGCATGTGTTACTTTGTACTTAATGCATGTGTTACTTTGTACTTAATGAACGTGATATTTTGTACTTAATATGTTACTTTGTACTTAATGCATGTGTTATTTTGTACTTACTGCTTGTGTTACTATGTACTAACTGCTTGTGTTACTTTGTACTTACTGTTTGTGTTACTTTGCACTTAATGAATGTGTTACTTTGTACTTACTGCATGTGTTACTTTGTACTTACTGTACTTACTGCCTGTGTTATTTTGTACTTACTGCATGTGTTACTTTGTACTTAATGAATGTGTTACATTGTACTTAATGCATGTGTTACTTTGTACTTACTGCTTGTATTACTTTGTACTTAATGAATATGTTGCTTTGTAGTAATGCATGTGTTTCTTTTTACTTACTGCTTGTGCTATTTTGTACATAATGCATGTGTTACTTTGTACTTACTGCATGTGTTACTTTAGTTGTTTGAACTACTTTGTATTTTGGTGGTTCATTAAATGTGTTCATTCCCCTGTCCATATATTGGTCATTTCCAACTTTGTTTTTCTGTAACTGGAACAGAAAGCAAAATTGTTTATTATAAATGGTTGCTGACTTTCAGCTTCACAATTATAGTATAAACAAAAAGAAAATGTGTCGATGGGACATGAATGCCCATGTCCGTGCAACAAGAAATAGACATATGATAGACCAGAAAAGGGGAGACACGGTACAACTCACCCTGATAATGACCCAAATATTAAATTAATCTAACAAACTAAAGTAGACAAATCTTTGAGGTAAATTGACAGATGAATGGATGGATGTATGGAGAGGGGAAAAACTGATTGCTCCTATTGCCTAAAGGCCAGGGCATAAAATGGACTGTACTTCTGGGTCATAAATTAGTCATTATTTTCTTCCAATTCTTTGATATTTAAGCTTATTTTTTTTAATTAAAAGTTGCCTAAACTATAAAATAAAATTAAATGAAGACTCAGGCAGTCAAACAAACAATAAATATACCAAACAGTGGTGAAAACTTGTACGATCATGACAATCTTTACTTGGACATTCTTAACAAAAGTCCTCATGTATAATATATACATCCTCTGTATTATGTACAAATTCATATTATCTACAGCCAAATATGGCAATACATTAAGAAAATATACTTTGGCAATGTCAGTGCAATTTCAGTTTTTCTTCACAAAAATTTTAACCCGAGTTGTTCAAATGGAGAGATGGATTACTTGAAAATAATTTAATGAAAAACATGCCATTTCTCATATTAGCAGGAAAAATAGTGAATCAAAAAAAATTTTTTGTTAAAGAAACTACCATGTTAATAAATACAGTACCTGTAAATATTTTTCATTTTTCTCCTTAATTATACTAGCTTCGTCTGTCTCATTAGATACACACACAGTTGGCATATCTAATAACCATATTGTCTCCGTCTCTGTCAAGGTCAAGTCTACAACCCTCTCAAGGTCTTCCTCTGTCAAAGTTTCTTTAACTTCCTCTCTCTTCTGGTATTTGATATCTGACAAACAAATCAAACATTCATTAAAACAACTTTCCAGATACATTGTTCATTAATGAAATTAGCAATCTCCTATGCAGAGGTTGATGATAATCCTATGCCATGCACTGTATGACATTGATTGCCTGAATTGTGATGTAAAAGTAGTTTTGAATGAAGAAATTGTTGCATTGCAATCAGGTATCAATGGTTTTGCTGCCATGAAAGGATGCTCACATCAGGCGTAGCAAAGTCATTTACTGACACTGGAAGTAAGAGGACTTTGCTGCGATTATTGTATAATAAGAACAATGATTTTGTTTGGAAATATGAAGAATTTACTGGTAGGCTGAGGTTTAAGGTAAATTTTATTGTGAGATAAATCAAATTGCTATACATTTTTATAGCAATACCATCTTGTTAGCAAAATTTTATATGCATCTACATCTACTCACATGTCAGGTGGACAATTTAAAGGTGTGTTTATAGGATGGGGCATATTTGGATTGCTTAGTAATCTGACCAATGATAACTACAAGAACTTACTTGACCAATGACCAGAGGCTTCAGGTGTGTGATCAGATATGTCCTCTCCCATCATTGACTCAGTAGCTGTTCCCTGTGAGGCACTAAAAACTGACCTGAAAAATAAAATAATTCTCTATTGAGTATACAATGTACACTGTGTTTGCAGGGAAGGCATAACAAAATTTCCATTCTATATGATGTCAGTAACTCTGAACTTTCTATCTTCCACTTTGGTATAATTTTTTCAAGTCTAGGAAATATCAGATTTACTATTTAAATAATGCAGAGCAATGGAGGCAGGAATTAAAATGTTTACCTTGAAAATGGTCCTCCACCAAATGTGCTAGCTGTAGCATTTGCAGTCTGATAAATGGAGGCTTGGGACATCAAATCTGTTGGCTGAAATTATTAGAAGAAAATAAAAGTATAACCTGTCTACAAAGCAACAACTTAAAAACACAGTTTACACCTTGAACGGAAATATACATTTTTGGTGAACTGACTGGTTGTGACTGTTAACAGATTTCTGATTGTGTAGGATCGAAAGAAAATCTGCAGTTCTTGTTTTTACTGAATATTATAATGATTAATATTTTGGTCTCAACCTTCAAACTGTTACTTCTAGTCTGTAACATAAGTGTGTTTGACTTAAGGTAGTAGACAAGGGATTTTACTGTTTAAATCTGTAAAATGTTTGTAATTTTTCGTTTGATCAAAGCTCATTTAGCACCCAACTGAACCAGATGAAATCTAATCTGCATTAATCAAATGCTTTTGATTTATAAAAAATGAAGAACACAAATGTTCTAAAGATTTACAAGAGTTATGTCCCTTTAAATAGGATGAAAATGTATTATGACTTACTGTTCCAGCAGAGCTGTCAGCTAATACATTACTTCCTTTTTTACCAACAGTTGTTCCCTGATCAGTCTGTATAAGTGGTTGAGGTGTGACATCATTGCCTGCTTCATCCAGCACCTATTTAGAAATACTTATATTTGACAACTGTAAAGAACTCGGTCAAATACTAACACAGGACCAATTATGGCTATTCTGTGTTTAAAATGTAATCACAATATCCAAATAATCATAAAATTTTTATGTGTTTGAAGTTCAAACTGCTTTTAAAATTTTTTAGAATCATTTTTTAGATACCTGAAATATTGATTGATTGATTGATTGGTGTTTTACCTGAAATAAAGAAATGACAAAATACAAATTGTACATTGATTTGGTGAGCTAGACAATACAAAAGCTGCATCAACTAACCCTAAGGGCACCACTGGGTCAATCAACTAAGTTTTGACTGATGTCAGTTAGTTGCACAACTTTCCAATACATCCAGAACTCTTTACAAATTATATTAAGCTGTTTTGCAATGTTTTCTTTAAAATAGTGAGTTATATCCCCTTTACAGTTTAAAATCTCAAAAGAAAAAGAACACATCAGATGCAAAATTTACATTGTATTTGTACATTACTGGAGATTGTAAATTATATATCAAATCAGTGTTTTCAGACTTCTTAAAGATGTTTCATATCTAACATGATTTTTTTTATGTAGACATTTGAATTAAACTAAAATCATTTCTAAAAATACACTGAACTTGTTTTTTGCTTACAAACTGAACTTTAAATTGACAATTGTTTTATTGATGATTGATTGAATGGTGCTTAGAATCCATTGGCAAATGTTTCATGCATATTCAGGATGAGAGCAATGATGAGTGATGATTAATGAACCCAGCTTTGTACTAGATGACACGCTAAGCCAGATTTTTAACGTGCTAGCTAACAACAGCAACAGTCCAGAGGAAGACATGCCTCTTTACCCAGACACATTATTCTGTATACCTGAATGTATAACTTACTGTTACTGGAGGTTTAATACCAACAGCTTTGTCACCACCTGGTCCTAGTTTCTTGCTAGCTGAAGAAACCAAGTTGGATCTGGACCTTGTACTCGCATAAACTGTACTACCTCCATATTTACTCTTTATAACAGATGCACCCAGGTTTCCTTTCTTGGAACCAGCTTGACTGTTTCTGTAAAACAAATTGTAATGATTATCATACCTGTCATTAGAGGTGTAAAGATATATATTGTTATATTGTGATACTACCAAAAAATCTGGTGCACAGTTATCAGAATGTTATTTTATTTCAATGCAGCAAGATTTTAGATATACTAAAAAAAATTGCGTAATGTTGCTTTGAATAGTTGTTTTCAACATGTGGAATGTGAAATATATCTCAAGAATGTGTAAGAACAAATTGATGTTTCATGTCAAAATAATCATGTATGACTATTTCATAATACAAAAACAGTTCAAAACAGATGAATATAATTAATAGAGTTTGTTTGTTTGGGGTAAACGCCACTTTCAACTATATTTCCGTCAAATCATGTCAATCAGTTTTACTGGTGTAGGAAGCCAGAGTCCCAGAGATAACTTCTAACCCCGGTACATTTAGCAGGTAACTAACAAACTTTATCAAGTGTGATGTGAGCAGAATGCACCCTTTTTGTATTGTACAGTCAGGCATTTACTCATAAATAATTCAATCAAGACACCTGAGCCTCCTGAGGATGATATTTATCAATACATCATGATATGCTCACATTGACTTGTATTTATATACATGTATCACTATTCAAATTTTACTAGACATAACTTATCCCTACCTATCATTCATTTTTAATTACTAGCTATCTTTGAAGAAAAAAGTGGTATTTTTAGGTCAATTTTCTCATCAGACATAACTTTTAACTCTTGAATTTATAGGGTTATATTTCCACAAATATTAAATATAAAATATGCCAGTCTATTATACAGATTAATAGGAAATGACAGTTATCATGATAATCTGCTTGGTCTTTTCATATTCAATAATTTGTCAAATCAACAAATGATAATTTCAAAACTTTTTACACAGAATTGCCATCATTGACTTAAGCCCTGCATACATTGTATTTGCATTTATTCACAAATACAGATAGCATCAACCAAGCAACACCACAGCTGCACCTTGTAATAGACTACATATGTGCAACATGGATCAAAATCAAAAAGCCAGAGATTTTACAGCCTAAGGCCTAAATTAAAATATTGTTTGTTTGCTTTCCCCTACCTGGCAACTCATCTAAATGGCCCCTACCCCAAAAAATTTATTGTTTTTTTTTAAACAAAGGCTTATTTTTTAATGTTTTTTTTGTTGATTTAATACTTATTTCTCACACTGATTTAGTAACTATGTACCTTCTGACCCACATTTTAATATCTTGAGTAGTGCTACAGCAAACAAATTATTATGTAAGGCCTAAATTACCACATCTTAGAACAAGTTTCATCTTATTAATATCTAGGACTACAATTTACAAATACAAAGAGACTTTAAATGGAAAGAACATACATGTATTACTAATCTGTGTATTAAGAAGAAGCAAAAGAAAACTGAAGGGCCACACATAAGGGGAAGGTCAATAGACAGACAATCTCAAGAACATGATCAAATAAGAACATAACACATATACATATAAAAAGTTCTAAAACCATAACAACTATGAACAATGCGGCTCCCATCAAAAACCCAGGTTGAAATCGAGTGGTCCAGAAACATTAACAGTTCCTTTGTCTTCAGACGCACACACATGCTGCATTGTCCATATTAAAATCTGATATAAGTCATTTCATGGTGAATTGGAAGATTTAATAAAGCAAGTTCCACACTAGGATTCATCAGGCTTAAAAGAACTAAAAGGAAATAAACTAATTGAAATCAATTCAAAGAAGAGGAGCAAATTATAAATCCAGAGAAGAAGAAAGCTTAACAAAAATGCCAAAAGAATTAGAACTGCCAAAGTTCCTAACTAGAAGACAACAAAAAATGGCTGATATTTTTCTGCAAAGTGCCTGAAGGCAGATACTGGATATCCTTTCAAATCTTCCCATAACAAAAATGGTCCAAACAACAATTATATTGGATTGAAAGAATATGGCTAATTTATCATCAATTGAAATATAATTTTTGTCTGTCCAATTTATAATTCTTTACTTGTTTATTGTTGAAAATCAATATATAGTTTAAAAATTTTTTTAATTATTACCATAACTCATACATTTTATTATTATTTGTATGAAAAGTTTCATGTATTAATTTAAGTATTTGTTTTTCTAAATTAACTTACTTTTAAACATTTTTTAACAACAGTACAATAAATTAATTATTTTATCTTTTGTCCTCATCATCCAGCATGACTTATGTTCTCCCCAGTTTAAAAAAAGCAAGTGCTTATTCAAAACGGACACATTTTACATGTGAAATATCCTAAAAGGACACTTTTCTGTGATCTTACAACTAACTTTTCTTTAAGCTACAAAGAAGAATATACATGAACTGATATTTACCTGGCTTGAATAAGGATACAGATAATATGAAATATTTTATCAGACTTACAAAAATAATATGGTTCCTAAAGTTCATAACCAACTTACAACTTTGAGTATAAAAAAACCAGTAAAGTTAAGAACATTTAGTTACTTTTTGAATACAAGTCAACACCAGGACACAGTTCAAAATCATATATATTGATTGAATGAATGTTGCTTAACGTCCAGTGGCAAATATTTCATGCATATTCAGGACAAGAGCATATTATAAACGAATCCTGCTTTGTACTAAACCAACACACTGAGCCTGATTTTTAACCTACTAGCTCTCGAAAGCAACAGTCCGCAGGAAGACAAGTCAGTTTACCCAAACACATTATTCTGACTCTGGGCCAACCAGTCTTTGCTCTTATCCCTAAATGCTGCGTGCTAAGCAGAGAAGCAGCAAATACCAATTTTAATGAATTTGGTTTGACCTGGCTTGTGGTTGAACCACGACCTTGCACACACGTGGTGATAAAGCAAACCATTACACAACTGAGGCCAAAAAATCATATATACATTTATTTTCATTGGTAATTGAAACCATAAGCAAATTGTTTCTGCTTAACCTAAACCCTTTTCATTCTCTAATTCTTTCTGTTATTGTTGCTTCAAACAATATACCATGAGGTATTGTTCTATACAATTTTAGGTGGAAAGATGGAGTTAATAGTCTCTGCTAGAATGAACATAGCAGTTTTGTTTCTTTAAAAAATAATGTGTGCAAACAGAAAAAAAATACTAGATTTACTGGGAAATTAAAGTTGATTTGAAAAGTAATCTAACTGTATAACAATATAGACAAAAATTACTCTCAGTAACTTGTTTCCTTACCTTCATCACGATAAATATGACCAGAGGCAAACAGTGTTAAAATGAAAACAATTACCCATATAAATCGATTTTTAAAGAACATGGCATCAAGCAATACTGATCATGCTTAGGGAAAAGTGTAGTTACTTAATCCGCACTGCTCGCTCCAAGTCTGTCACAAAATAGGATAGGGAAAGATCATATTGTCTCCGCACAGAACTGCCTATAGTTTTCAAATACTGTTAGTACAAAGATTATGTTTCAACACAGGCACTTGTTTCTATCAATGCCACATATCTGTGTCATACTGTTTGACACAGACCGGGCATTGATAGAAACAAGGTTCTACGGAGAAGTCGCCTTCGGAGAGGTCGCCCCACGGAGAAGTCGCCCTTGGAGAAGTCGCCCCAAATGAAAATATTGTTAAGAGAAGTCGCCCCAAAAGAAAAATGTTATAAGAGAACTTGCCTCAAATGAAGACGGAGATCTATTATAAAAATGATTTAAGTATGAGAGAAGACGTTAATAACTCTGGTGACTGTCAATTAGTTATCAAAGCAAAAAAGTGTCAAATTTAACATCTTTCTTCAAATGCTAATTAATTTATCATTCATCTATTGGTATGATTCTCTTAATCTGTTAATCACATTAAGTAATGTGACTGCAATTTTTAAAAAGTTAATGTGTTTAGCTATCAGTAATTGTTATCAAATAATTTAATGATTTCATATTCAAATACATGTTTAAAATTGAACTGTTCTTCGTGTTTGAGTACCTGATTGTTGACCGTCATTGTATATTGCTAAATGTTAAAATAAATAGTAGCTATCATGCTTTAGATGTCTTTGTGTCATTTGACAAACACATCAGCTGAAAAAACACAATAAAAAAAGGAACATAATCAAACAAACAAAAAATGTGCTGAAATTCATACATAGAAACCTAATTCCTGGTTTCTTAATGAGTGTCAAATATGGCAAACATGATCATTCCATTTGGGGCGAGTTCTCCAACAATTATGTGTATCAAGTAGTCTTCTTGTTGAACTATATTTGGGGCGACTTCTCCAATAATACTTTTCATTTGGGGTGACCTCTCCTAAGATTTTTTTCATTTGGGGTGACTTCTCCTAAATTTTTTGTCTTTAGGGGCGACTTCTCCGAGGGTGAGTTCTCCATGGGGCGACTTCTCCAAACACCCCTGTTTTATTGTGGCATCTTTCAGTGGTTAACAGTGTTCAGTTACTGTCAGTTCTTAAGCCATGTTTTATTTGTTTTCATGTTATCTAGTTTCTTAACAAAGTTGAGAAAGACCATTTGGTAAAAATTTGGGAACAAAGTTTTATTTTCTTTTTGTTGTACATTATCATATTTTACATGTTTGATTTGTTTTTACCTTTTAGATATGGCTTACTTTTAACCCTAATCATATAGTTATATATTTTTGTTTAAAAGCCATCACACCACATTTACTCTTATTTGTCTTATGCTTTTTAATTCAATTTAATGGTGATATGTAATTAAACGATTATGTTGTTGATGGTGCTCTTGTCATGGTGTAATTATACCAAATTAACAATTTTAGGTGCTGTACCTGGAGGTTTGAAAGTACATCCGGGAAGGGATTATCTGATTTACCCACTGGGTAACACAGTTGTTATTGAGCATGTGACAACCAAAGCCCTGACACAACTCTCAGGTCATACCAATAATGTATCATGTATTGCTGTTTCACCTTCAGGAAATTACCTAGCTTCAGGACAAGTCAATCATATGGGATTTAAGGTATATATATTCTTGAATTTAGTCAGTTTGTGAAAGATGCAATAGATATCAAACCAGCCAGGATATGAAAAAATTAAAATTGTTAAATAAAAATGGTGAATTTTGTATTGCTTTATGACATACAAGATGTATATATGTACATTTCAAGGAGTAATATCACATCAGTAGCAACCAAAACATAGGAAGTTCAGGTTTTTCCCAGGAGCAGCATTAGCAATTGTTTCTTTCAGTTTTATACATCTTATTCCTTCAATAAATTTTCAAAAAGCGGAAAATAGGGTTTTCTATCATTATCACTGTTGAAGATGTATTGTTTTTTTCCAGGCTGATGTTATTGTTTGGGATTTTCACAGGAGAGAAAAAATAGCAAACCTCAGTTTGCATAAAGTTAAAGTACAGGATTTAGCATTCTCACCAAATGAGAAATATTTGGTCACTTTAGGTGGACAAGATGACGGAAGGTAAGAAAACGGTTCAATAAATGATGAAAATTTATATTTTTCATAAAGCAATAAAAAAGAAATCAAGTATAGTTTCAAAGGTGAAATGCAAGCACCTTCATACATTAAAAACTTATTTCTATTTGTTTTTTGATTCCACTTGAAATAATATGACTTAAACTATGCATTATCTCCACTGTCATAATGTAAATTAATTGCTGTTGTTGATGCAGTGTTGTAGTATGGGACCTAGCAAACAAACAAGCTATTGATGCTATTTGTGGAAACCAAGCCCAAGTAGAGAGTGCTGGAGTTACCTACTGTGTGGCATACTCAAATATCAATGATGACATCTTTGTCACAGGTGGAGAGTAAGTACACTTACAGTTTTTTGTACCAATCAAAAATCAAGAAACAAGTTTCAGGATTTTTCTTATTTGCAACTTTTGAAATACAAAAAAGTGAACAAATTTAATCTGACATTCTTTGACTTAACATACATGTACTAAATTTTTCAAAATGTTAATGAGAATAAACATGTTTTGTAGCCAAGTTGGATTATCCAAATTTATTTTACCTTTTCAGTGGTACCTTAAGAGTTTGGGAACTTGATGTAGGCAACAGAAAAATAAAACCAACAGATGTCACAATGGGACAAATTAAAAGAATTGTCAAATGTATACAGGTAATTATGTAACTCAATGTTATAGTGCACTCATTGAACAACACTTAATTCTAAAGAATTCAAGGTATGAAAGTTTTTAAATTTAATGCTTTTAATTAGTGACATATAAATACATACCATAAATTATTCATGCATATAACATTCTTTTTATATTCTTCAGATGGCAGACCATATGGCAGAACCATTCTTCTTCTGTGGTACAACAACAGGTGATATTATTGGTATCAACATGAGAACTAAGTTTTTCCAGGTTCAAGGCCCAAAGAAAGAATTATTTAGTCTTGGTGTAACAGCACTGGCACTCTTAAAGTCAGGGGACTTCCTGGTGGGATCTGGAGATGGAGAAGTTGCACTTGTCAAATTCTTTAAGAAACCAGACAAAAAAGAAGTTATGTTTGAGAAGAAGAGGTAAGTTAGTAATGTTTTGCACAGAAAGTAATCATTTGTTGCAATAAGTTATTATTTTTTTGTACCTTTGTGTTAAAATAAAAAAAATTATTGGTAAAATTCGGCTGTACAAATTATTCTTTTCTGAGACAATTTATCAAAATTTCGGAGAATAAATTATTGCCATATGTAATTGAAATGAACCACACATATTTTTATCTGTTTAAATAATGTGTTAATTTGACATTTTTATGCAGCATACTATGGAAAAATATCAACATATATATAATATTGTGGCATGTAGAACATTTATTACTTTTTTTACTGCAGGTCATGGAAAGACAAAAATTTAACAAATCTGTCAGCAGCTGCAGTCACGTCAATAGCTCTGAGAGGTGATGGGCATCAGGTAATATTATGTGATCTAGATAATCAAGCACAGAAAAAATACAGTAATCCATATCATATGATCTATTTAAAATAATAATAGAAATCTGAGCAATTGATATTCTGAAAATTTGCATATAGGCTTCATAATTCAAAAACTACATGGGCTATTTTTGACATTGAAAAGCAGATATGTTATTCTGTCTGTGTTGAGCAATAAATGTGATAATTTTACCAATTTCTGAAGTCATGGTCATATTTAAAGCTCATAGCTGACTGTTCTTTCATTTGTTTTGTAGTTTTATATTGGAGCAGCAAACTCCCAAGTTTATAGATTTAATTATGCTGAATATGTTAGTGGCAGTGGGGACCAAAAACAAGTCAACAAGAAAACTGGTCTAAAAATTGAAAAGAAATCACAGACTGACGATAAAGGTGTAGAACTTGTCAAAACCTGTCACTCAAAAGCAGTCAGAGATGTTGTATTCCCTTAGTAAGTATTTTAATAAATTATCTGAACTTTGTATTTATTTGTAGGTGTTTTTTTTGTAATTGTATCTCTGTTGAATTTGCAGTGGTTTCTTACAAATGTGGTAGGCATCTATTTTTGCCTTTCAGCTGTCTAAATCCATTATTATGATACTGAATAATTGCAAGAGGCAAATTAAACATACCCCATTATTTGGACTGGGCTGCAGATTTACTTCTTTAACAGAGGTGCTTCGCAAGCACATAATACGACCGCAGCACGTTGAAATGTGAAAGGTGAACAAAAGATCTTTTG